>QVNV01015443.1:0-47236 GCA_014825455.1 Pseudomyrmex pallidus | reverse complement strand
GCGAAATTGGTTTAAAGTCTATTTATCAGTAAAACAAAAATCTTACTTATACATTTGCTACAATTGTTTATTTTAATACTATTTTACATGATAATACAATAGTTTAAAATATGTTACACTTGTCTTTATATATATGTATTTATATACGTAATTTATGTAGAAAGTAACTACATACGTATGTTTTTGTATAATTAGAATTGTTTGTTCAAAAATAATCTGAGAATATGTAATACAATTTTTTTGTGTAAGAAATGGAGTCGTCTCATTAGTACATTATTTTCGTGTTATACATTGTTTATATGTGTACACATTTATATATTGAATATATATAATAGGCTAAGTATTTTAACTTTTTTATATGTATACTTTTTGAAATATACATTTAATCCAGTTAAATAAATAAATATATATATATATATATATATTATATAAACTGTATAATTTTTATTTTGTAACTAGTAACGCAGGTTTAATTTCAACGAGTATCATTGCATTGTCTTGCAATATTGCTACATAAATTTTCTCTATAAGTGTATCACTTTATATTATATCGTATATTATAAAGTGGTACTTACAGAGAAACAATTTAGATTAACTACAAAGTAAGCTTACATTATGCAATTTATATATTATATATAAAATATATATAATCTGTGTATAGTTCAAACTTATTTTGTGAATACGTATATGTATATATTATATATACGTACTAGATATTGCGGTATATTGATTGTCCTAATTAAGCTTGACAAGATCAATATATCTAGCTAATTAAATCTAATATAGCGGCATTAAAATTACCCAATATCGCTCGCTTTTAAAATTTCTACCTTATCGAGTGGCGTGCGTCAGAAGCACAACGCATTGTAATAATGAAAATCACTGTTTATTTTCATAATAACGCGTGTCAATTAAATTAACGTTGCATTATACATAAACACTTGTATACGCGGGATGCTATCGCATTTTCCGATGTGAAATTTGAATAGGAGGTAAAAATCTGTTGCCAACGTTCATATGACAGGGCACACGTGGAAGCACATGTGGATTTGTCGATAGCGTGTCGACGATGAAGAGCCCGTATTAGCGACACGGTGTTCCGTGAAGATGTAGGTGACAGCGCGCGGAGCTTGCCAAGCTGACACGTGTTACACGCGCGGGTGTTCTGAAACAGCGTGTTCGAACCGATAGTGCGTGTGTGCCGCGCGCACAGTTTTTCCCGACGCATTTCCTCACGGATTCCGTAAGGGCGACAACGACGGCGACGCCCGACTGGCGAGAAAATTCGTCGACCTTTGGCGTAATAACCGCCGCAACGACGACGACAACGACGACGACGACGTTGTTCTCCGGACCGGTTATTCTCTTTATTCGCCTACGCCGGAGCGCGCCTCTCATACGTGACTCGCAAAAATGAACGAAGAGACGACGCGACCGACGACGGAGTCGCGAGCGCGTGATAAAAAAAAACCTCGCGGAAGGAAACACTCACACAGCGCGCTTTTATGCACTCGTCGCCGTAAGTACGAAGAAGAAATTGCTGTGATTCTTCGGGAACGACGAATTCGCGATGTTCAAGAAAAGCGCAAGAATTTTTGCAAGATCGTTATTAGTGAAAGCATTTTGAGCCATTATTTCTTTAGAGACGTGATTTGTACTTCGCAAATTTAAAAATTATTACTTTTTGTATATCGAAAACATGTCGAAAAGAATAACAGATACTGATTGATATTTATTTTCTCAGAAAAAGACATTAATGTGTAATTTTATTTGACGCTTGAAAGTAATTTTTGCCTCTTTTGTGTTGCAACACTTTCTCTCTCTCTCTCTCTCTCTCTCTCTCTCTCTCTCTTTCCTTGTTCGAGACATATTTTACTATTTCGATAGGTTTTACCGGCGCATCGGTAAATTCGCCGACATTACTGCTTCGAGCGGAAGAGAGTTAATGTTGTCTCGTCCCGGGTTGAGAGAGGCGGCGTTTCGATCGATAAAATTAATCCATTTAGATATTTCAAATGAACCCGGCGGGTGCGCCTGGATGCGCCCCATCCACAGGGGCTCACGGCGCTTCACATCGAGCATACAAATTCGAGTAGCGGCGAGTTTTCAAGTGGTCGATCGCGAGCCCGAAGCCGCTCGCCCCGCCAACCCCTCCGCGGAATATTGTACGCGGCACATGCCGGGCCCCATGAATTATGCATATTTTCCGCGATATGAGTGCCTGAGTGATGGCCCGGCACGTAGCTTTGACAGGCTGTAAATTAGAATGGGAAGGAGACGGCCGCGACTATGCATCGCGATTTCGGCGGGTTTTTACCTACGAAGAAAGACGAAGGGACTCCCAACACTTCTTCTCGGGGATGTTGATAATCTAACTCCCCACTCGACACGCTCTATATTTTATAGTGTCTCATACGAGGAGCGATTGATGAGTGTCCGAAGCGACGCGCAAATAGCGTATCATATTGCTGTTGTCGTTGACAAGTTTTATCATCCTTCTACAAAGAACAAATGTCAAACGCTGGCTCATTATCGCGCGTAGTTCGTGCAACAGTTCGCCAAAATAGACGCTCTCGACATCAGCTCGCGCTTCAACTGTTGCGATAACAAAAATTCACGAGTTGAGTTCTTCGAATTGTTGCCTCATCCTCCGTTTCGTATGTGCGATTTCCATTTATTTCCGAATCTGAAAAAATAACTCGGCGAAAGAAAATTTTCGAGCAATAATGAAGTTGTTAATGTCGGCTGTACTTTGACGAACTGTCACGCAAACAGTATTGTGCGATACTAAGCTAGCGTTTGACACTTGTTCTTCCGGAGAATGAAATTTGTCAACGACCGTAGCAATGTGATATTACCGGTACGCATGCGTCGTTTCGGATATTTATCAATCGCCCGGCGTATTGCCGCATCAAAATGCGAGAATATTTTCATATTTCTGTTATCTGTTCGCCGTATCTTTTAATTTTGCGCGCGAAACTAGGTCGACGGTATGATTAGTATAGAGAAAAAATGTTTTAGCAGAGCAGGAAGAGAAGATTAATTCCAACAAAATAAATTGCGTTGACGATGCATGATAAAAAACGTGTTCATTATTATACGCGCCAGCTACGAATTATAACCGCGCACGTATTCCTTAATCCTCGCTTGATGCCGTCGGGATTAAAAAAAAAATGCAAAACTCTCCACTACCGTTAAGTTTCGAGAGAATGCGGTGCATTCCGAAATATCGTTACGCACCAATCCGTCAGCTGTCTCTATGACACATGCGCGCGCGCACGTATATCGGAAAACGACGGAAGGAAGACTAGTAAAATATGAACGCGATGACTAGGCGCGCTTGTGTTTTTTGCTCGCAACAAATTGATGAAATATGTGGACACGGATGCGTCATGTGACGCGTGTAGTTCGCGTGTTACAGCGTTTTGGAACGGATCCAGCCGAGAACTGGTCCTCGATGATTTGTTGTGGTTATTTGAACAGGTGCCGCGGATTGTAATATTCATCAATGTTGTAAAAAAAAATAGGAGAGACGAGCATAAAAGAGAAGTCCCCGGGGAGTAATTACATTCTCTCTCAAGAAAAATAAAAGAGAGATTTCCAAACAATACTTTATAATTTATGGACACTTGGGAAGTGTCGGAAAAAAAATTATAATTTGAAAATCAAGTGCTAATTTCTCACAGAGGGAAAACATTGGCGAAAAACATAGGATTTTCTCTGCGCGCGCACGCGCTTTAATATATAAAATAAACACGAGTATTTCGATTCTCCCGTGTCACAAGCAATCCTCGCGCGGCTTCGATCGCTAAAAAATACGTGAGACATAATACCGAGTCTGTTTGTGCAAGTTCAATATACAGGTACGTAGGCGCACGTATAAAATACAATATCCCGTGCGAAATGTTCAAAGGTATCATGGCATCGCAAATTTCATGTGTATCAGATGTACTGGCGTACATACGTTTTGCGGCTCTTTCAATATTAACGTTGCAATATTCTAAAAGACGACACTGTGCAATATTAATATAAAAAAAAAATATTCGCGTGTTTGTACGAAATAATTCTACATTCACAGTTCCACATGTTTTTGACGCACTTAAAATCCAGAATATAATACACTACGATTACCATTCGCGTTTGTTGTGTTTTAATTATTTCATCGTGCATCTCTCTCGCGTATTGAAATTTTAAATCCTCTTATAGTGCGCATATATAAAACACGCAGAAAATATTTGAAAATAGACTTATACAAAACACGTGCAACATTGCCGGGTTTTTTACATTACAGCAAGATAACATGGACGTCAATACACCTTGAATATGATCGATGTCCGGCATTATCTATTGTATTGCACGTACAAAAAGCAATTGTGAAATGTTTGCGCTATAAGGTTATTCGCTAATATGAAACATTCTTGGAAAAAAAAATCGGAGTAAAACGCAAACCACTTTCACTTGTTAAATTAATAGCCTGCCAAGCAAATGTCATCTTCGACAATCAAATACGTCTACGGCAAACATGTGAAAACGATCGTACAATGCGCCGTGGAATTATGCGATAATTATTCTCTCTATATTTCTCTTTTGTTGGAAACATTTTCACGCACCTACGGAGACCTCGAGCTGACGCATCACGTGGGATCGCATTGTGTCTATTCTAGGACGACGCGATAAAAGAAGGCTTTGGAAAAACAGCGATTGGAAAGTCACGGCCTGTGAGACCGTTTAAAATACACGACGCGCATATTATACGCGCAAACAACAACGACGCGCGTGCGACCATTTTCAATAGTAAATGAACACCAATAACGCGTGCGAGTGCTCAAAGAAGAAGAACGCTGTCGTTATTTCATTGATCTCAACGATCACTTGACCCTTCGAAAGCGTTAAAGAGCGATCGAGTGTTTTCAATTGTACGCAAAATTGTGCGCGATACCTCCGTGTGGATTTTTTTTTTTTTTTTCGCTTAACTGTAACACATCGATCGCGTCTCGGATGACACACGCGCGTACACACTTTCGCAACATTTTTGCGTTTGATATATTTTTTCCGATTGTTATGTGTCATTTCACCGCGCGCTATTTGCAAGAGATTATATTTGCAAGAGAGAAATTATATCTGCAAGAGACTTTTGTAGAATAAAATAAAATAAAAAAAAAAAAAAACGGAAGCTTATTGCTCCGATACGGATCGCGCGTAGACGTAACGCTAAGCTGCGCCAATCAATATCTCGTTGCATCTGATAAGACGTAACAAAAACAAGACGTGCCCGGCTTTGGGAATCAATATCCGCGATGCATCTGTCGAGTCTATCCTTTCGCAGCGCGATTCGACTTCATGATTCATCCTCGCGTGAAAAAGTATTTTTATATATCTCAACCTTTTCCCTCCCACAACGTCCTATTGTCGTCAAAGCGTGGAGCATATTGGCGCGTATTATACGTGTTACCAATGCGAGCGCGATATTAAATGCATTGACGTTGAACAAATATAATAAATATATATCGAGTGGGGGATGCGCGCGCGTTGCGCGGCATACCACCCGATGCGCGCCATGTTAAATGCGCCAGACCTTATGGCACCGATGTTTCCGCTTACGCTACATTTGCAGCGCATTCCCCGTCGCTCGACGTCGAATTCGCTTGCCTGACATATGTACTGCGCTTATGTATCTGGGTCGGAAGATTATCATCTACTCGCGCTACTTTTCAGCAATTCGGCAAATCGATCGGGATGCTTTTATTCTCGGATCAATTGTTGCGCGAAAAAAAACGAACGGAAAAACGAATATTTCTATGCGTGCCGCAACGGCGTAATGGTTTATTAAACTGCGAGATGCGCTTTAACGAGCGATAGGTACGCGGAGCGGCGTACGCCAGGAGCTAAAAATATATGGTAGTTACGTGCGAGCCGCATCGCGAAAGGTCAGTGGTTCCGCATCCTCTTCGTGTTTTAATGGGTGTAAGTTAAGTACTGCCACTTTGCCATTTCGCGCGCACGAAACCCTCGATAATTCCTCGCAATAATTTACAGCTCGTTTTTGCGCTGTCTGTAATTCGCGGGAGTTACACACATGAGTATACGGAGAGAGAAATTTCGCATTTATCGTTGTAAACTTTGCGAGAATGCTGGAAATATTCTCGTGCCGATGTCACATTACTTCACGTTGCCTCAACGATCGAAGATTAATTTCATAGCTCGACGTGAATGTGTTTGTGAATGTGTTGAACGCGACCGCGAGCGCCCGTAGCCACATTTCCCTTGGCTTTGTAAGACGATGCATCACATTTGTCAACTTCCTCGCGGCAACGTAGTTCGCAAACGGGTTGCGAATCGCCACAATAGCATTTTAGCTCGGCCGACAATCTATCGCCGACAATCGGCGTCAATATCGACTCTCACACAGGCCCGAAAACTTCGTCCGTGCTCTTTTATTTGCTTTATTTTATCCCGGGTTTTCCCTCCTTCGGAATATTCTTTTGAGGTGTTGCCGCACACATCGTCGGGAAAGCGGGACTATCGATTGGCTGGCAAGCGTCGTGTAAGCTTCGAAAGCCAATTCGTCAGGTCGATTTCAAGACAACGGGGGCGACAGTGGCGTCGGTCGGCGTCGACACGATTTCGCGACGTCTAACCCAGATAGTCGTCCTTGGAGATGGTCCAGCCGGCTGGGTCACCGGTTGCCAGGATACCCGGACTCCTGCGAGAGATCACTGCGAAAAATACGCAGCGGGCGCTTTTTGTGTCACGGCTTGAAACGGGATTCCGGCCAGCCAGAACGCGGTGTTTCTCGTAAAAGAGATCGCGAAGAGTTTTCGCGTTACGTAAAAGGATAAAAGCGCTACTACCGCTCGTACGGCAGTTGACAAGAGAAACGGGAGACGTCTAATGAGAGACAGATCTGTAACCGATTAGTTTTAAATGTATAAGTTAGTCTTTTTTTTTTTGGAGTTTGTTTATTAAGTGATTTTAAAGGTAAATATATTGCGTATGTAATTTTTTATTATTTTTTCTAACAAAAAATATGATGTTTTATAAAAAGAAGATTAAGAAAACTTTTCCTTTTAAAAACGTGAAGTAAAATTATACGATCCAATATTAGTTTTTGTAATTATATGAGTGTGTGATTGTGTGTGTGTATATATATATATATATATGTGTTTATAAAACTAATTATCGTGCAATACTGTCAACTAGAATATTTTATTAATATACGGCGTTAAAACTAGTTTATCTTTCTGCGTGTACACGCATTTAATATTATTCGCTAAAGTAAACCTCTTTGTTACGATGTAATGGAAACTTTGTTAAAACACGTTAAATACTTTACGTGAATTGCGCTTTTTGTTGTTTCCGCTCTCGTCGCGCTCAAAGTACAATCGTTAAACCGTAATACTAGAGTATCGCAAATTTCATTGCACTTCGTGCGCGTTATTGTGTGGCGAAGAGCACTTGAGAAATTCCATGTCGGGAATTGAGATTTTCCTATATTGTTCCGCGTTTTATCCTTTCCTATCGCATTCAAAAAACATTTCCGCGAGAGTAAAAGAAAAATGTTTATAAAGCAAATATGAAGTTTTATCTGGGAGTTACGTAGGAATAGCAATACATCCAAAATCTCTCTTTCCTTCTTTTACCTCTTTTTTTCTACGTCGGAAATGCGAGAAACGGTTTTTTTTTGGGCACAAAAACCTAGTCAGTTTTTATTCTTCATTATCAAACCAAAACACTTTTATACGTAGAGATCAAAATATTATACAATTTTACAAAGACACTTTAAATTTTTTCGCACTTCATTACGAAGCTCTTTCTTTCTTTATGAATACATTAACTATGTTAGTACAATAAATACACTTAAAAAGTGATTAAAATATAAATTTATTTAAACTAATCAAGAAATAAAGATCTTAAGTAAGAAGTAAAATTGCTTCTGTAAAATTGTTAATAAAGTTGAAAGGGTCAATACGAGACTAAATAATAGAATGACCCGTGTAACACTGAATCTTTATTTAAATGTCATTACGTTTTCTTGTGTTGGATCTAGATAAACTAAATATAAAAGTAAATGTTATGTAACTAAAAATGGTTTGCCAACTTTAATATGAACATCGCATATTGAAAACTGCGACAGTAGACTAAATTTTTGTTTTATTCATTTAATTTTAGCCATCAATTAGGATCATTAGCTTTAGTTTTCTAGATACTGATGTACTTATTCAAATCCAGGTGAGATGCTATTTATTTTACTGTCACAAAGTTCAACTTATACGAGGTTAACAAATTTATATTGAAGTTAACAAACAAAATTTTCTTTTATATTAATATTTTGTTTGTCTGAAGAAGATCCAACACAGAAAAACGTCTGATATTTTAATAAAGATCCACAGTGTTACACACAGACATTCTGTATTTAGTTTCGTATTGGCTCTTTCTATTTTTGTTAAAAAAGAGCCAAACGCTACATGTATATGCAAAATATAATGTAGCTCCGATATTTAAGCCGCGTCGAGTTTTATGTCGTACAGATCAGAAAAAATAGAAGAAGTGAGGATAATTTGCGTACAATCACTGTGTGACGTGCCTTTATGTTACATTATCGTTGTGATTTCAGCTTTTTATTGTTGCTGTTAACAAAATCATTGTCAGTTTAGTCGATTCAGCGAGAGAAAGAGAAAAAGAGAGAGAGAGAGAGAGAGAGAGAGAGAGAGACAGAAAAATAAGTAGCGCAACTATATTACAGACATATAAAATAATTACTACAAAATTTGTAAAAAGTTTAGCGAGTATTTTGCGATATGTAAATGTAGAAGGGTGGTAAAAGATGAAGTATAGCAAACTACAAGCACGTAGTTTTCATATTTTTTTATTCAGCTAGCTGTCTTGTATATCCCATCTCAGTTTGGAATATACGAAAGTTTTAACGTGTGGGAGATGTCCCGTAATACAACGCTTGCGTCTGCACGGACATGCACTTTTGTCCAGCAAACTTATCTCAACACTCTTTTCGCGCATTTTGTCATTCTCTTTCTCTCTTTCTCTCTCTCTCTCTCTTTCTCTTGTATATTATTTATTAATAATACATAATGTTGATGCGTTTTACATAAGTAATTACTGAAAAATGTTATTAAAAGAAAAACATGTTGTAGTTTTGGATTTTTTATGAGTCGTACATCCCCTCTATATATGGCTGTATAATCCTTATGAGATATGTGGCAAGAGTTTTTTTGAGTTGTTTTTTAAAGTACAAAGAATAAAAATCTTGTTCGTAATTTTTTTTATAGCAAAAGACAGTATAAAGTTTTTAATATAGTTCATTTGTCTTTAACATTCTAAATAATAAACATTTGGTTTTACCATTTTAAATAATATTTGATGAATTTTCAAGTGCGCGGCTCATATATCGGAGTTACTCTGTATTTTTTAAACGTGAAAATTAATACACATAATAATTTAAACTGGATTCAATTCGAAAATTTATATCGGATGCTTAATTTGCATCTCGTATATCTAAATAAACTTGTTTACCTTTCTGTAAAATTAAAAAATCCATTAAAAAGAGACACTTTGGCCAAGAGTTAAACCCGAGATTTTCCACATTATATGTTTAAAAAATATATATTATATCATATATTATATCATATAATATATGCGTATATATATTCAGCATTTGGCTCTTACTTATTTTTTGATACTAAAACGAGCTTTTTGTGAACAAATTTCGTCTGATCTAACGGCAGCACAAAAGATTATATGGATAATTTCTTTCTTGTTCATTATTTTTATCAATATTATTTCTCCTTAAATATTTTAATTAAAATTCTCTTTTTCGGAAAGATTTCTCTTTTTTTCAAAAATTTAGGTCGCACATCTTCGACAATAAATTCTTCAGTGCGAACGCTGTTTAAGCGTTTAACGGCAAGCGCACACGCGTGGAATGATGTACGCAATTATGTAGAAGGGCGATGAAAGGCGCGCTTTGTACTTACGGGAAAGTGTGTATCGCGAGCAAATGAGATATAAATTTCCTCTCTCGTTTCGTCGATCGCTTATTCGATGGTTCTCGATCGACCGTGGATGGAGGAGCACGGCGAAGTCGGCAACGGGGGAGGAAGCGATGCACACTTAAATAAAGGGTCGCTACGTCGCTCGTGGACGTCCTAAATAGATGGGCAATGGGTTCTTGAATTATGAGCGGCCGTATCGAGTTGGCCTAATGCAATTATTTCTCTTAGAGTATATTGGCTCCATTTGTGTATTAAAATTGTGCGCGGCCGCGTGCACACCGTTGCATTCCTGCTTCGAGTTTCGATTAAATGGACTTTAATTCGACTAAGAGACGCGCGAAAGAAATCGACGGAAATTAAGTGGCAGCCATTTCTATCGTAGCCGTGACGCACACCGCTTGTCAATTCGAAGGACGACAAAAAAAGAAACAGCTTGTATATTTAGATGCAGATACGTACAGGCATGTAAAGTTATGAAACTCGCGTTTTATATGAAAACAAAAATTCTCATGAGACGCGTTCGATAGAGACTGTAACATCGAAGTTGTACCTTCAATTTCTTCAGAATACTTTGTTTCACGTCATTTCACGAGAAAGAAGAAAGGTAAGAAGTGTTCAATCTGTTGCGGCGAAGGAAAATGCAAAATGTGACAGAAGCAGGCAAATTGGATTTGTAAAAAGTCGAAAATTGTCTTGTCAGTTTTCCGTCTAACTAGCGGGGAACGAAAAAGCCCGCGTTGCTTCGCGAAGCCGCGGGCGTCGCGCGCTCCAAACGAGAAAACATGTTTCGCGACTCTAACGCATGTACGGATCCGGATCCAATTATGACAGCGAAGCATTTAGAGGATAGGCCAACGCGATATACAGCTTCTCATCTCTTCGTTGCACAGTTTTTTTACGATATACGTCTGCGTGAAATATTTTATCTCCTGGCTTGTCGGATCCCATCCGCAAAAACAGACGATCGTTCCGACGCAGATTTCGTTGTCTCTGCTACAGTCTCGCCCGCGCGCGCCGGGACTTCATGCGCGCCGCGCGTTGTCGAATGAGTCTGAAAAAAAACTTTCAAGAGAATTGCATGTTTCAGTGCGCTTAAAATATTAAACGCACTTGAAACGATGCTTCTCGGAATGCCGTTGCGAGCACCGAATTTGACATTGAAATAGAGAAAATTTATGTACACACACAGTGCTGCATTAGAGATTTATTTCTTCAAAATTTGAAAAATAGAAATAAACGCAACCAACGCGCGCGATTTGTATTAAAATATTATTTTAATACGTAACGTTTTACACTTCATTACACACGTTACATTTAAAACAACTCAACCGGGCGCGTATTTATCCCTATTAAAATTTTGCAAATATTCATGCTCGTGACGTTTTACACGTGGATTTAATCTCCGCAATTTTAATATAAATATTTGTTACATAAATCTACATACGTGTAAAAAAAAAATATATATGTATATTCGCGCACAGCCAGTGTCTCTAACAGATATAAAACCGAACTGTATCCGGGAATGATCAGAAATCGTATGTGAGCGGCTTTCACGATATATTGAAAACCGCGCGGTTTATGGTATATCGTGGAAAACTGGAATACGCGGGAAACCTCAGTTCGGGATTTACGCGAGTTTTTTTTTTTTTTCGTGGGGCTATCGATAAGCGGCGGCAAGGACACGCCTGAGATACTTTTGTGCGCTTCGTCCGGCCGCAGACAGTAAAGATAGAGGCTTTAACAGTATCCTGGTCGCGGAAGGGTGAAAGGGAAAGAGAAGGAGAGAAACGAAGAGAAAGACAGAGAGAGTGAGAGAGGGTTCGTTCGCGGTACAAATTCGAGGACTCCGGTAATTCCGCGATACGAGCGGCAACGAGGGTAACGAGCTTCCCGCCAGATTATCTGACCGAGGACGGAGGATTGTGTTGGCAACGTGTATCCTTCTCCCCAGGCGCGCGGAGAGCACGTCGCGGAAAATATCGATTCATCCGGCTTTCTCTTTCTCTCTCGTGCGTGCCTTCTCTCCGCGCAGCGTTTAACAAGCGCATTACGTTAGCCCCTTTTAAAAGATCGCACTTCTGACTTCAATGGGCCGTGTAATCGGATTAGGATCGACACAATGCGCCTGTGCCGCGGATGTGTAACGTTCCGCGTCGATTCCATCTGCCGGGTTTCATTTCGGCCGTGCGGGATATGCGCTCGATGCGTATGCGTGTACTGCTTATCGGTCATCGCATCGCTGCGGCCGAAGAGCGTTTCTGAAACCGAGGGACGAAATGACCGAGTAGACGATAAGAACGATAGGAAATATGAAATACAGTGTGACGAGTAAAATAATAGCTACAGCACACACAGATCAAAAGACAAGTGCGTTGCCATGTACGTAGAAAAAGTTAAAGAATTCTAAGACGTATAAGATTTTAGGTTTTAGAACATTCTTAAAAAGTGTAATTAAAATAAGGAGACAAATAAGTAAAATACCTAAGTAATTAAAAAAATAGAGATAAGAAAAACCTACTTGCCATGTCCAATTTTACGAAAGTGCTCGTAAATGTTAATGTCATGTTTTTAATAAATGCTACTTCGTATACGTGATTAACGATAGTGGCAACCCCTACATCATAAAGAAGAATATTTTCCTATATTCAGTAAAAAAAAAAAGATATTAGCTGTGTGACAACTAATCCTAGTCTCTCACTCAGTACGCGACGGCAAATTATCCATTTCGTGAAAAAGCAGACATGATTTTGTACAGTAGCGCTAATGGTCGGAAGCTGCAAGGTAAAAAATGAGAGACTTTGAACATCTGTTTTAATTAAAAATGGAAAATAGTAATATTAAAAAATTAATTTTTCATTTTCCATTAATAAACTTGTTCAAGCTGTATCTCAGTTAACAATGGGTTTGCGAATGTATTGTGTTGATGTGAAAGAGAGAGAAATTTTTTTGTTTTGTGTGGAGAGAGCTCGCTCCCGAAATTTGTTCCCTTAGTTTCGGTACACTCTGCACATAAATCAAAGTAATTATAATCTTCGAAAATATCTTTGTATTTTTTTTTTTACGAACGCGAGTTTCATCGTGGATTATCGCATTATTCAACGATGATATGGCGCACACGTAACGACAGCGTATTATAGTTAGTTAATGCTGGACACGCTTCATCATCAAAACATTGATTTACGAAGCCCGCGCAAACCGCAGAATGCAAATAACAGAGAAGAGGACAGAATGTGCGCATTACGAAATTGTTTGCTCCCAACCGAGAATTTATTGCCACTTATCGTCATTTCCCTCTCTCTTTCTCTCGCGCGCGCACCTGCGATAAACGAGTTCAAATTGCGGACAATGAAATGAAGACATATTATACGTAATAGAGTTGTGATATAATTAACACAATGTTTCAACTTCGCAGTTTTCATTGCAGTTAATGAATGTCAAATCTCGGCGTGATGACTCTGTTCCTCGATTATATACAAAATTAATTCGTTATTAGTCGAATATTTCGAGCGGGGAGAAAAGCGTCACGAGAGCGAAAGCGATCCGTCAACGTCAACTCGAATGGCGTTTATGCGTGCATAACGACTGAACCGTTAATTATCAGTTGCACTCTGCACGCTTCTCAGAACCATACATCAGCATTTGAGCCCCTGATACGTCTCGAATGAAAGAATATTTTAATTTTCGCAACGATAATATTTACTAATTTCAGATCACAAGCTCGAGGGGCAATCGTAAGTCCGGTATTAAATTTACGATAAACAGCCGGTTGCATCGAATAACGTGCGCACGCACGAACTATACGACTGTCTGTTATCAGCGTCGAGAGCTATCCGATGGCAATATTCGAATAATATCACCATTTTTATGTTAATAAAATTACACAGTTCAGTGAGTTTTAATTTTGTACAATATTAAATGTTCGAATTTAAAAAGAAAGTGCAGTGAGAATGTTATATATTATTAAAAAAACGCTTAAATTTATAATTGTGAGAATTAGAGAATTTATAGAGAATTTAATAAATTATATAAAGAATTTAAATAAAAAATTTATAAAGAATTTAATAAATTATAAAGAATCCAATAAATTATATAGACGTTAAATTACAGGGACGTGCGTAAATCGTAAAAAATCCCCCGTGTATGAGCTATACGATGTTTCTTTTCTTTTTTTTTGATAATTCAACATACGCTTCAAAGTGTATACATACACGTTTGTACTTTGTTATCCAAGAAGAAAAAACTTGTGATCCGCCGCGAAAAGCTGCTGCTACGTATATCTCGCTTGTTTCACTTTTCACGTAGCTCGCAAAGTGCCGCGAAAAATTCAATAAGAGGGTGTTTATGCACGCCTTCTGTGAAGAAACGTAGAATGTAGGTTTATTCAAAAATGAAACAAACGAGCGAACAGTTTTAGAAGGGCAGAAGTATAAAGCGAGCTTCGCCGGTTTTAAATTATTCGCGTCGTTTCTTATTAAACGGCAGCTCGCCTTATCCCGTCCGGAATTTTCCGAACGTTTTCTTTTTATCCGCGAATTACCATAATTCGTCTGACGGCGCAATTTTTCGTTTGTACGTTATGCAAAGCCTCGTGTGGAACGACGGTTTTAATTCACGAACGCTTTTCCGCGAACGGAGCGCAATGTCGCGCGGTCGTGCCGCGACTACGTGGGTCCGGCGCGCTTAAATAAGTGAGCGCCTTTTCGTGTCTTGGAGGAAAATTTTGCGGTGGTCGTGCAAGGTACTCGCAAGAGTACCTTGCTCTCTCGTGGTTCTCTCTGGTAACCCGAACTCAGCGCGCGCTTCGTCAATCAGTAAGTTACGAGCAACGTCCGGGGTTTATGGACCCTCATACGTCTCCTTCGTCTTATCGGCGCACGCGAAACGGACGAGAAATAAATCCGCCTGTCCTTCGCTCTGCCTAGCCCGCCTTTCTCTGCAGCCTCCCGCGGCACCGTTCAGACTAAACTTCTGCCTTCCGGCCGTCGCCAAGTGTTTATACTCCCGGCAAGAGTACGAGAGAGCAGGGAGAAGGAAAGGCTGAGGCGAGGTGGGCGAGAGAGGAGACGAGAGGTGTGGACACAATGCCTGCCTTTTTACGGAGTAAGAAGCAGCCACCCCGTCGGGGCGTTTGAAAGTTTCCCCGTTGGAAAAATATCACCTTCCTGCTCGGGGGACCGAATAAATGTAACTCGGTTACCGCGACGCGGAGTCTGTCGCGCGCCTCGGCCTTTCCACGGCAAGCCACGGACTCGATTTCTTCTTGCTTCTCTCGAGGTGTTTCTCGCGGAAACTTATGGAAAAAAAATTGCACTCTCGTTTATCCAAACCAAAACTGATTTCTTTGAAATTGTTGAAGACACTTTGTATGCGCACCGCCATTAGAAATAATCATCTCTCAATTAGAGAAATGCAATTAACAAAAAATCTCTTTTTTATGTGATTCGCAATTTGTACATTAAACTTCGGTCGTCGGCGATAAATTGATCTCTTCGAGGTATTACTTCAAATGTACTATAATCGAGGATGTTTCGTTTTTGAAAAATAGCACCGCGAAGCTCGATCGACGAAACGATTCGACAAACCAATGGAACGTTATCATAGCTCTTCTGACGCAATTTATTTTCTAGTTTATGGCGATAGAAAACGACGTCGTAACAAACGTACGTGTGTATGAAATTCCGCGTTTGACACCGGGAAAATATTAGATACTCGATTACGAATCGATTGCAAGCTCATTTAATTTGTCAGATTTTTCTGTTTGTTTTTTTTTTTTTTTTAATGAAGAAAATAAATATGTTTTATGTTTGTTATTTATTCTACAACTATATTGATCACGCTAATGAATTTTTCGCGAAAAACCTTCGAGTTTTAAATCACGATTCACCTACAACGATATCGGGTATTAATCCTTGCTTGACGATTGAACAATAATCACGCTTATTTCGCGGTAAACACGCCGACATCAAACGAATCCTCTCCCCCCTCCGCGCTTTTGAAACTCGCGTCCGCCTCTTTATTTCCATCCGCGTTCTCCTCTCGTGTATTTACCTCTGCTGCGTTAACGAGTTTCGCGTACTTTGCCCAGCCTCCGGGCGCTTTTCATATCCCGGTTGCGCGGCATCAAAAAACAGCGCCCGGGACGCCGGGGCTGTTTCGTTCTTTCTTTCCGAGCATTCGAGTGACGGTCGGACCTCTCCATCCCGGACCGTTATACCGAGGACGTTGGGTGTCGTCTTCCAGGCTGTTGCCTCGCCACGATACGGTCCTCGTGGCGTGCACCGACAGCGCGCAAACCTCCTCCACGGCGCTGCACCAGATCTTTCTTTCCTCTCTTTGCCTCCCTCGCACTCGTTTACGCCACGAGCTCGGTGTCCCGTTTTATTTGCCTCCCCGTTCGTTTTATCTGTCCCGCTTCTGCACGCGGATGAGCGGCGACGACAGACGCCCGTCCTCGTCGGCGGAACGAGGCGAAACCCTTTCGAGCGACGGCGCCCGCCTGGCTGCCTGCCTTTCAGGCGCCGGCGAACCTGCTCCAACACAAACGAGCACACGAACTGAATATATATATATGTATATACAATATATATACACACACACACATACTCTCTCTCTTATCTGTATATACGATGAACATACGAGAGAGTGAGAGAACGAGAGAACAGGATTGAAGTGGAAATGGCGAAAGCGAGAAGAGGGAATGCGGATTACGAGGATCGGGTTCATCACTCATTTTCTAGCTCGACGCGACCTTCCTCCTATCACGCGCACTCCTCCGCTCTTGTCTCCGACCATAATCCCACCGTTCTATCAATGATCGACCGAATTATCAGTCGGCACGATGGCGTGTGCCTTGGTTTGCGTAGCCGCGCACCTGTTGGCAGCTTAATCGCGCGAGCGTTTCTCTACCGAGATGAGATTGATCGACGGGAAATTGCAGGCGCACCGGCGCGCTGTTCCGCGATTGTGTTCGGGAGAACAATTAATCGTCACTAATCGCAAACTCTATTCCAATGAGTCGCATTAGATGGAAAAACAGAAACGTCGCCGTTACTGACGTTTCTCTCAGTCGAGGAAATATAAAGCTAACCGAGACACGCGAGCTAAATGAAGCGGCCGTTGTGCAACGCGAGAAAACGGATTGTAAGCGCATCTCCGTCGTATTTCCAGAATCCGAATTTTCTGTCGAGGATAAAATTGCCGGCAGCTGTGTCCCTCCCCTCTCAGTGAAAGGTACTATTTCATCTACTTTCTTTCCGGAGTTGCCTCCTCGAAGATTGATACTGAGAATGATTCATCGCGACAATTCGTTTCGCTCTTGCGTTTTCTTCGTACTCGTACCTCTTCCTCCTCTTCTTCGAACTGTTTTCTTTCTGCTGGTGAAGAGTAACCATTGTGTCGCGTATGTCGGTAATTACGTAATGTATAATCATTCGTACGAGAGAAAAGATAAAAATTTTTCGAACATCGAAAGTAACCACGACGTTGACGCGTCGTTAAAAAAAAAAAATGTAATTTCTGAAATTTAATAATATTCGAGAATAGATAAACGCTCTTGCGAATCAGAAATCAGATTTCTCAGAATTTTGTTCTACTTTCTCTCGTTGTTTTACTCAAACTCCATTTCAGAAACTGACAGTTTTATTTTCACGAATATCCTTGAATCTCTCTCTCTCTCTCTCTCTCTCTCTCTCGAATCAAAAATCCAATTCGCAGTTTTCTACGTCATAAGAGAACCTCGCTCGCTTGTTTTCCTCGAGTTCTTTTATAAATGTGTGGATCGTAATGTTCATCATTACCGGACGTCAACAACTCGATCGGTCCAACGTAAATTAAACTCGGAGAATGAAAAGCTCTTATATTTCAACCTGATGGCAATCGATATAAACGGCAACTCGATGAAACGAAATATTTCCGTTTATTTCTTGAGAAGAGTCGAGACTCTCCCTTCGCCGAAAGAAGGCCGTGAAATAAATATTTAATTTAGTAGATCTCGAAGAGAGAAGAAGAAGAAGGAAGAAGAGAAGAAACAGCACATCAGTTGTCTCTTATAAATTTATTCCTCGCATCTCCCACCCGCTCTTCATCCGCTTCTTCTCTTTCCTCTTGTCTATACAAGCATCGTTTTTTTTTTTTGACGCAGCAAGAAAGTTTTATTTAAGTGTTTAATAACCGGCTCGCTTGTAGAAGGAAATGAGCGTTTCGAAGCGTCGTTCAACGTTTCGGTCTCGGATTTTTTTTCCTCTTTTATCCCTCCGACACATCTACCTTTTTCGATGCTCGCTAAGCCGTCAGAAAACCACTGAATGGCACGGGTTCTGGTGCTCTCCGGAACAGCTTTAAGATGATAAAACCTTCGCGCCCGTGTACCGACCGACGTTCGCGCGGGAATTACGATTTATCATCTTGGCGAAAAAGACGCTTTGTTCTACTTGAAACAAATTTGTCATGCGAGAAAACGCGTCGGCATTTTCGCTAGTGAATTGCAAACAATATCCGATGCGTAAGTTTTCTTTTATTGTTTTGTACTCGTGTACCATCTATAAACATTCAATTTCGCGTGATTATTTACGGATAAGTGATACCCAATAAAGAATTGTGATTGACGATCGGAATCTCTTGCATGACAAAGCTCTCGTCGTATTCTTTTTTCCGAAATTTGACAGAGATGACTTGCTCGGGTTTTAACTTCGCATCAATCGTCTTCTCTCGGCGAGAATTTTTATTGCCAGACGATCGATCAGTAGTAGTAGTAGTAAGAAAGATACAGAGAGATGACACAGAATGTCATTGTTCGACTTTACGCCGGAATAAGGCGTGAGAGCACGTATCTTTCACGATTGTAGCTTCGCTTCTATGTACAAACAGTCCGTTGACAAATGATAAACAAGCCAAGCCTCGATCGCCCCGTGTCTTTTTTTGGACCGTGCGTTCCTCTCCTTCGGCTCTCGGGTTATCATCGTAAGAACACAACCGTGTTTTCTCGCGAGACACAAGGGTCCATCTCGTGAACTGTTCGATGGCGAGGGTCGGTGGGTTTATTTGAGAAAGAACGGTTCTCTCGAGAGAAAGAAGAATGAGAGAAAGGTGGAGGTCGTAAATGCTGATAGGATTTGTATACTTCTCGAAATACAGAAAAGAAGACACACTCGAGGCGAAAGTGACCGAGAACACATCGTGTTGGAATTGTTGTTACGTCGCCGAGAGTACAATCGATTTGGCGCGCAACAGCTAGGATTAAACAAAGTGCAAAGAGTCACAACGGTCGTGCAATAAACGTTCGTTCGCGTTAATAAGTCGTATCAAGACTTTCATTATCGAGCCTCGATGACGGGTTCAGTTTTAGTTTCTTTCAGAGGGAAAACTCTCGTCCTTTCTCCTTTTCCCTGTGACGCGACGACCTCGATTTCCCAGCCATTTCCGAGCGCGGCAAACTCGGAATAAGCCGTGCCATTCGCGCGCCGTAAGCCCTCGTCTTTCGAGTAATTGTGTACACAGGAGACGTAATTACGGACCTATCGTTAACGCCGTGGCAATATTTGCGCGTGTTTGTAGCGCGCCAGGTACAGATGCGCTATCAATCTTCGGGATCACAGGCGACGACGATCGCCTGTATATAAGCGCGCGCGAGGAAAGCTCTTTAACGACGTCGCGTGTGTCATAAACCTCAAACCGGAGAAGGGATTTGTTGAATGAAAGCGATGAAAGCTAAATTAATCGCGCTAAATTTTTATATAAATTATTACATGATTGAAAAAAGACACTTATATCACAAATATGTAAATTACATTACGTTTCACTGCGTTATTTGCTTCAATTAGCTTGTCGTGGAAATAAATGTTCGATACGCGAATCTTGTCGGTTCTAAACATAATAATTAACGAAAATAATGAAAATTCTCACGTAATCGAGAATTAATTTAAACTCTCCATTCCGAACACAAAAATATCAATTAGTCATTAATTCTTTTTTTTTTTTTTTTTTCTACATCGCACCGCTGAGTTGATTAGCGTGTTCAGATTTTGTTACTGGAGTGTTATTGCATTGACATCCGTATTGCAACGCGTTATTGTATCGCGACTGGATATAAGCTGCTGCCATAAATCGTCGATTTTTGCATATATGCGGGCGAAGCATGAACCCGAAATAAATTCCGAAAACAAGATTGCCATATACAGTCTATATGTATAAACAAAACTCCCTTGCCGACGAGAGATTTATATTCGTTTGGGAAAGTGTTACGTGTTTACGAGCGTACGATGCAGAGACCGTCCGTTCGTAGGAAGTAAAATAAACGAAGACTGAAAGGTTGATATACATATACAGAGTGTCTAAAACATTTTGACATAGTCAAATTGTAAAGATAGGTTGAGTCAATCTGAACAGAAAAGTTATTTATCATTTTGCAAAATTTTTCAATACTTATTGAGTTATTAAATAATTAACGTGAGTCAATGAGTGCGTGGAAAGCGATGGTCAAAAAAACTCTGTAGGCGTGTTACAATTTTCACGATGTTGTATCGTGAAAATCAGCTGATCGCAAGAAACTGTATCACATGCTCGTTCGTTTGCTTCGCCTCTCGTTGCTAGGATATTGGAAGTAAGCTAGTTTTCTTTTTATAACTGAAAATCATACACGCCTATAAAATCCATCGCTTTTCATTAGCTCATTAGATCATAATAATTAATTAATAATTCAATAAATAAATTGCGAATTTTGCAAAATAGTAAATCACTTTTCTGTTCAGATTGATCTATTCACACTTCGACTGTGTATTAATTTTTCAGACACCCTCTATACATATGAACTCGCCAATATCGAGTCCTTTACGTACAAAAAATCTAAACTAACGTACGGTTTAACCGTTAATCTCAGCAGTAAATAACACGTTGCACGCAATTTAACCTCTCAATATATGAAGCAAAAAAGAAAACAACTATTGTGTGTGTGTGTGTGGGAGGCGGGGGCGTGTTTTTTAGTAATTGTTATCCATATCTATGTATAATTCTGACTGCAATAAAGTTCAAATTCCATTAACGAAATTACTTTACGCTAATCTTTTTATCTGGGAGAAAATGTATTGTGTACACTTACACAACATATTTTCGATTTTATCTAGCTTTCGTATTTTATCGTAATCCTAATACAAATATTTGTCAATACGCATTCTCGAGTCGAATTCGTCAAACTTCGTATTCGAAAAACGTTAATCCATTATAATTCGAATTTTTTTCGTGAGTATAAAAACATTTATTATGTAACGTGAAAACCTAACCAGCAAAACAAAATTTTAAGCAAAACCAAATTTTTCTCAGATATAAATTAACAATAAATGTATAATTTTCAAAGATTGTACTTTTAATTTTATTATTTCTTACTGTTTTTCGACAATAATCGCGATAAACAATATAGTTACGAAAGAGAGATGACAGAACACAAGATGCGTAAGTACACCGCATTGTGACTGAAAATGAATTTAGACTAAAAGACTATCGATATATCAGTATATGACTTTGAAGTTACATGATTATAAAGGGTTATTAATTTAAAACAGTATTATCAAGAACGTATTGTCAGGAATCTTCTAGCAAAACAAAAGAATATATACGTGATCGAGGAAGAAAGATTTGACCGCGGAAGGTCGGGCGCGAATCGGTCGGCTTTCCTTTCGTCACTGTTACCTGCGTGCCAGAGCGGTTCGTGCGGTCGGCGGAGATAACCGAGCGCCGCCGAAGGCCGTGCCGAGCGTGTACGCTACGCGCTCCCCGCCACAGTTCGAGATCGGCCAGCGCGACGTTGTGACGTGTTCTCTCACAGTCAGAATATCAAGAGACTTGACAAATGTATTTCTTCGTTTAGTAGTTACGTAAATGATTGATCGTAATAATAATACGAAAACGCGTGTGGTGTCAGTGAAAAACTAATAACACGTAACGACGGAGAAGTGCTGGAGAACGCGAGAAAGACTGTCTTTGCCAGGTGGAGACTGAACAGAGGCAACGATCGCGTCACGATGGCAGCTCGTCATAAGCGTCCCGCCTCTGTCACGATCGCCGTACTGCTTCTGAATCTAGCAGGTAAAGTGCAAAAGTATTAGTCACGCGATAACGCGTCGATGCGAAAATCGGCGGAATTTCTCGGTTTCCCACGGGACCGCTCGCGTGATACCGTTTTCACCGCATCTCGCCACTGAAAATGACAGTCGAGAGAGAGAGAGAGAACCGACACACATAAGTGAGCACGCGAGTACACTCAGCAGGTGGTTAACCGCCGTGGCGCACCGCTCTGGAATTCGATGTGAAGTTTGACGCAAACGGACGCGATTAACGCCGCACCGGGAGTTTGAATTTGAAACGGCGCGCCGCGTCGCATCGCATCGCTGTGCCGCGTCTCGCGTTGCCCGTTCTCGCCGCGTTCGAGTTCGTTCGAATTCGAAACGACCGCCAACCGTCGGGCGGTTTTCGTTGCCGCCGGGGCCGGTTTCGTGCACGTTCTCTCGCTTTTGTTCCCGACGAGACGATACACGTCCTGTTGCGCGCGCGATATTCCACCGACACGGTTCCGTGCGTTCCGCGAACACGACGCGCATTGCATCGAAGCTTCCTTTTGTAATCGTGTCTGGCCCGGATCGAATCGCGGAAGCACGCGAACTTGTCAGCGATGAATCATTGACGGCGGTGGCAAATTTGCGATAACGATCGCTCACACTTAATGTCCGGCGATATTTGAAGCCATTCAGAGAAAGACGCGCCCAAATTATCTGATTGAAAATTAGAGACGAGTCGATAAAAAATAATTTGTAATATAAACGCACGAATTATTTTTAGAACATGTTTTTTAATATATTTAATTGAATATTTACTGTCGTCTTTTCATTTAAAAATTAAAGTGTTTCTTTCTTTGATTGACTTTTTCGAACTTTTCAACTTATACAAACGCGAACTTAGCAGTAAAGAGAGATCTTGCTCTTAGAACTGCTTTCTATACTTTTTTCTATCATCTTTGTTGTGTCAATATTCAATTAGCTAATAGCGATTTAAGTAGCAGTTGCAAATTCTAGAAGAATCTATCAGGTGCGAATTGAGACGTTAATAGAGTCAACAACACAATATTGCTTTTATTACGTTTTTCACACATCCCGAGGATTTATTACGTTTCTAACAGCAACAGTTGTAACTGTTTAGAAGTTTACTCGAGAGAATAATTTACTTACTCCTATTGTGAAAGAAGGTCCAGATCCTTGCTTGACTAGATGTTTGTTCCGTGTATCTGTATTAGAAAAGCATTTTTTTTATGTGAACGGTCAAATATATATATTTTGATGTTTATACAAAAATAAATCCCTCGAAGAAGAAAGGACGGACCTGTGGAAAAGATGTATTCATAAGTCAGGGTCGTTTCTCGTGCCGTCGACTTTTCTCTAAATCGCTTGCTCGACCTCGAGTTTACTCTTCTCGCTGATACCTGCACGGATCTCGCGCAAATTGCACAGCAAAAGGATGAGATTCTCTCCCTTCATCCTCCCGTGATATCCTCTCCCTCTCTTTTCTCTTCGAGTATTCTCCCTTTCGATCGTCCGTTCATGATCGTTCGACTCGCGAGGCCGATGCCTCTCTCTTTCCGTGTCTTCTCTCCGTTTCTCCTTGCCACACAGTCCGGTTTCATCGAGTCGCCGTCAATGCACACGTCTCTCTTCTTTTTCTTATCTTCAAGTTGTGTCTCTACCCCTCGTCTTATAAACGCCGTCGTTTCGCTGACTGGTTGCAATTTATAAAACGAGTGTGAAGAACGAGAGAAAGGATACGATAGAAAAGTACCGTTCGCACACGGCGCGTGTTTCACTTTCCTACGTCGCACACCTTACTCGAACACCTTTACCATGCCTGTCATTTTCCCAGACCTGGATTAGATTTCTCTTTCTACGGCATAAACTTGGAAACCGGGAGTCGGCTCGCGCGCAGCGACGATTCCGCACAAAGGTGTCGGATTCTCGATGGCAGTCGCGATATCTGAAGATGTCGAAATGTGCGCGACGGTCTTCGATCTCGAATAGTCGGTCGACAAAAAAAAACGTCAGAATCTCGCGGGGTTAGCGTATAGAAAGTAATCTGTAGATGCCTCGACAGATAAAAGGCCATAGCCTCTTTTCTCGTCTTTCCTCCCGTTCGTCGTAAATTACGTCGCGCTCTCAATCGCGGGTCTTTTAGTCGCGACGAGATGGATCGTCTTTCCTCTCTTTTTCGTGTCGTTCCATTGTCGCGGTCGGTCCGACGCGCGTATAAATTATGGCGGATGACGTTACGTCTGCGTAATTGTATGGATCGTCGTCGTCGTCGTCGTGGTCGTTGTCGTCGTCGCGTCAGCCGGCCACGTTCCGCCGTGAATCTCTTGGGAAATATTCCTCGGGTACATCGCGCCCGCGGGATGGATGCGCGTGTCTACGGAAACTCTGGTCATCCGTCACTGTTGGACTTCATCCGTCTCGCGAAACAAAACAGCTTCACCGTCGGAAAAGTGCAGCTTCATTAAGGCTCGCACAGATTTCGCAGAAATATTAAGACAAATGGAAATGATCGCAATTACGATAAAAAAGTGGATTTTTAAAACCGAGCGTCAACTCGCAATTACCGAGAAACGTTCTTTGATGCTGAATATTGAGCGAGTAAAATTGCGGTAATGACAAATGACCGGAGATATCTATCATGAACGTTAATGAGCGTAGTTTTTTCGATCTGCGAGCGATTAAGTTGTCTCTTACACTCCTTCTTTTTTTGTCGTTAATAGGTAATCTCACCGCAAAGACTATCTCCATCAGAATACACATGACTATCATTTTACAAGAGAATATCCCGTCTTCAACGAATATATACGTGTAATTCTTTGTGCCGCGGTGTAATCGCGTATTTCTAGTTTCTTTCAATTTTCGCTTTAGTTTGAGAACTGGGTTGCTCGAATGAGGTCGTCGGTGTTTCCGTCTCACGCTGTTCGTAATTTTCTCAGAAGCGCAAAATAAACGATAAACTCAAATGTGAGGGCGCGCCGGAAGAGAGACTTTCGCAGCGGCGGGGGAGTTATCGTGTGGAGAGCGGATCATGGATTTTCCCGGTGTCGCGCGGGTTAGTCGGCTCTATCGTTGGTAAACGAGAAGAAAAGCGATGGGAAACGGCCGCAACGTGTCGAGCCAGCGGTCGGCGCAGTTTATCGCGCGGTTTATTCGCGAGAGAGAGAGAGAGAGAGTGAAAGAGACGCCGTTGATTATATGGTTATTGCGCTGTTCGCGCGGTCGGGAAAAAAATATGTTTCGCGGAAACCGGCGCGCGGCCCGAACCGGCGCCAGTTAATGAGCCACGGTGGTTTTTTTAACGGACACCATCGTCGTAAAAGCGAGTCGCCCTTGCTTTGTTGCTCCTGGGAAAAAAATAAAGTTAAGAGAGAGGGAAGGAGAGGGAGAGTGAATGAATGAATGAATGAGTGAGAAAGAAAAAGGTTTCTTGACGGGTTTCCATCGTTGATAATTAGCGATTCTTTCGGAGGAAAACTCCAGGCCGAAAACCGTCTGTCGAGTTTAAAATGCGGATCTTTCGGCGAGTAAAAGCGCTCGCTGGATACGCGGCAAACATCTGCTTTTATTTACTGCTACATCACGACGACCCGCAACGCGTATTTTAATTACGATTCTTGCGCGCGGTAATTTGTTTTGCCACACCACGGATCTCTTTAATGGCAAACTACTATAACTCCCCGCCGACGTTTCCGTAATTGCCATTCCGAATTTGAGTTGCGGTTGATTGTTATTTGCAATTTAATTTCAAACTGGTTTTTTTTTGTTTTTTTTTTTTTTTTATAAAAAAGCGAAAACCCGTATACCGCACGGAAAGGCGATGTTAAAATGATTTCTATGTTTCGCGCAATTTTTGTTTACGATTTTATTCCGGGAGAAAAATACACGTTGATGCGTTTTCCGTTAATGAAAAAAATTGAAGTTGCATATACAATATCTCGTAAATTTTTCAAGCGAAACGCGTCCATTAATACGCGCCATTTGATATCGATTCGATTGCAACGAATACTGCTTATCATCTCGATTTCATTTATCTCACGTGATCATCGCGCTCGCAAGCATTCAAATATCGTGCTGCGTCGTGTCGCTCGCCATGAGATTGCGCAAACTGGATGTTGCATCGTGAGTCGTCAGCAGGAAGTTTTGCTCCATTACGAAGCAGCTTGTTTAATCAACAATGCCTAGAGGTCTTCTTTCCATCGGTCACGTTTTCGTTGCAATAATAACAAATGTTGGTTGTTTAGGAATTTTATAAAATTTCTTTAAACCACAGTATAAACTATTTTACATTATAACTATCGGGATTTTAAATGTTAATAAATTATTAATTTATAAGTAATTATTGGATTCGATTTTGAAACAAGTTGTTAAAATGTTAAAATTGTTTTTTCAACCACAGAAGTATGGAATTTATTGGCTAGTGTTTTATTTTCGTAATAATCATGATGCAAAGTTTATAGTGTGTATCAGAAAATGAGGGAATTTGCCGGCGCGAAAGATTCGTTGTTCCGTAAAAACGGGATTGCGCCGTTAAATTGTTCTCGAACTCTCGTGAATTATCTGGAGGATCGAGAGCAATAGCAGTTATCCTTGGCAGATCGTAATAAGTGACGCAAGGCTTAATGAGGTAGTAAAACTCGCGGAGCGTGGGCGTTTTTCAGGATAATAAAAGACCCGTGCGCGCATGGCGCCGCAGAGTTTGCGGCTGCAATTTCGCTCGCACGCGTTCAAAGAATTATGAAAACGCTGCTTTTTCGTGCCGCGTTTTCATCGGCAAAGGCCTGTGCTTAGCGACGCGAACAGCGCCGTTTTGTGCGATGACAACATGTTATTTAAAAATTTTTTTTTTTGGTATTTCAAAGTTTAAAAATACATGCATATCACGTTATTTATGCGAACAATAACTTATTTGATGTATTATTTGGGACGCTCACGCGCGATTCGCTTTCCCGTGAAATTAATCAATCTTCATGAATATTAATTACCTTCGAAATATAAACTTTATTTAACGATTATATATAAAAAGCTTGTGAAATTGTCGAATATTAAGTGTGTTCTCTCTGGTGTATAAATATTTAACGTACATTCCTCTGGAATAAATTTTCGAAAAACACTGCGGGCCATTTGTATTTATAAAAAACACTTAATTAATCAGCTTAATTAGCAAGCAAACATATAGCGCAGAAAATAAAATATAAAAACTGCGAATAGAAATGTTTCACTTTGCAAATATGTTCGAGCACAGAAATATAACACAAAAAATAGCGTCATCAACATTGTACCTAAATTAGAAGTAATGTGTGACAACATTTGTATAGTAGTTGGTGTCACATGATATTCGTTATTTGAGCATCGTTCTACTTAACTAGAAACGGTAAAAGATTCACACGTTTCACACTAATTACATATATTATCACGTGAAGTCCGCGTGATATATTCTCGCGATGAAGATGTCGCACATAATTGAATCGCGCGTAATTGAAGCACATACGTTTCCAGTGCAAACGTTTACCTATGACCGCGGCGGTCTGTAAACACAATGTTCCTTTTTATCGTGTAACGACGTCTGCGGATATCGATGGCACTGATCGATATCATCTCCGTGCAAACACCGGCATAAGAAAATAGCATTACCATCCTATCTCGTTTGCGTAGTCAACGTAAAACTCGTCGAATTGTCGTCTACCACGGAGCGTTCTCAAGTCTGTAAATCTGTTCTGATATCTTATCAAAAGTGTGAAACGTATCGTGACGCGAATACCAGGCCGTTTATCGCTTTGGATATTTTTGTGTCGCATACAACTTCGTCGATGGTTTAAATAACAAATAATAGGGTTTAAAATACAAGCTTCGATTACACAATGAGACACAAATGAGAGTGCAAAATAACGTTTATAATTATTCTCCTGTGTGATTACGATTTCAATAAAATAAATTCGAGTAACAACGTGCAGGCATAAATATTACATGTGTAATCGTTTACTATTAATTAATGCAACTGTAGCAATGAAATTATCTATCAATATTAAATTACTGATAGCGTATTTATAACAAACAGAATATACATATATCGTGTATATTCTCTGCGCATCACTTCGATGCAAGAAGAATAATAATAACAACGATAATAATCAGAATAATCATAATTGCAGATAATTGCATTCAATGATAATCATAGATAATTGCTGTATACATATTGATGTTCGTTGTATTTGATCGGCACAGTCGTCGTTTATTGCTCCCACGATCGTGGAAATTTATCTCATTGTCTGACTAAGACGTAGTATATATATATTTTACGTATTCTTCTTTCTCTTTCTTTCTCTCTTTTGCATGCATTTCACGCATCGCTTATACTATTCAGATATTGTATACGTATACATACTTGCCGCAATCTTTCCACGCTCTGACCCGTGTAATTTTTCTTTCTTTCTCATTTCAAGTCCACAAGTTCGATGTCAATATAACGATCTCGTCATGTAATTGAAATTTACGAACTCGTACAAAAGTATCTCGCAATTAACATATCTTCCTTATCATGGTGTTACGAAACGATGGAATAATAATTTATTTCAATGACTTAACATTTACACAACGCGCGATAACGTAATTAACAATAATGTGACACTTGTCACGAACTGCAAAACAATTTCTTCAAACGTTTACGTAACGTGTTATGTTAATTAACTTAATAATAGTTTTTTATTTTTTTTTTTTTTTGATAGGCGATTGATGATTTGTGTCTTGAATCTATCATATCGCTCATCTGTGTATATCGTGTTTTTTCGATAGATAGAAATTGAACTTTAAACCGCATAGATAAAGACCGCGAACAAATATATCTCGGTACGCTTATTCATACATCTTGATGAGTGAAAAGCTCTGTCGCGACGTAGTATATATATTCGACTTGCGCGAGTCTCGTTAACGATCAAAGGATTCGATGATGTCACTAGGATTAATCAGTTAAAATACCCGACGTGAATTATAAGCCCACATGCCTATTGCGTTGACGTTAAAGAAAGAGCGCGAGCGCTAACTTGCTGAAATAATAACCGTCGTTATTCAGACTATAAACTATCCACCTCTTGAAGAAGAAAAACACGCTCTTATTACCAAGAGTCCGGTTACAACATCGTATAGAAGAATAATACTGCCACAAGTGTGTAGAAATAATTTTAGAGAAAAATACAGACACATTGTTTCATCCGAGTTTTTTTGCGTTCGATTAAATAAGTTAGAAAATTATTACTTGGAGAAAAAGACACTTTCTATAACAAAAAGTGAAAATTCTAATATTGGGTTATCGACTATGAAACTTGACAAATATATGCAATATATTTGTGTCACGTTTATATATCAAGTTACATAGAAATACATATGTATTTATCAGTTTCCTAATGACCCCATATTTATTAAAATATCATAAAACTACTAATTACATAGTAATTTTCACATTCTCGGTATTTGGTTCGTTAATTCACGACGTTGTAACAAAATCAACATCGAAATTAAACCCATTGATAGCGGTAATGCTCAATATTTTGGCCGTAAGTTTTACGACCGCGAGTAGCGCGATTAAAGTTTCAACCAGCCATGGTTGAACTTTCGTTTTTTACGCGGTCGTAAAATAGCGCATGGTGCGTCGCGCGCCCGCATACGAACGCGCGCAGTGCTCGGTGGAATAATTCAACGAGCAAGTCGCCGCCGGGTCACTTTTACGATCGGCTGTTCATAAAGGGGACAAATTACAACGCCGCGAGGCGTCGGCGTCGCGTCGCATTTGCGTCCCGCCGTGCGGGACTCTTTCCGTTTTGCGGAATAAAATTCTCGGTCGCAGCATTTCCGAAAAAAAACCAAGGAAAAAAAAACAAAAAACTCGAAAAAAATATCGTGGAAATGGGGTTTAATTAAAGTATACCCGCCGTCCAGATGGAGCAGGCCGTTCCGGCGTGCGCTTATTAAAAGAAAACGAGAGCAAGCTTCTCGTTGAGCGCGAAAAAGAGAGCTCTTCTCGAGCGAACGCTCGTGAATTAACGGCGCCTCGTATAATTCGATTTGTTCCGCGTATTTTCATTACAATTAACTATTTTTTTTTTCTTTTTAACAGCGTTAATTACTGTCGTGCGTGAATTAGATCTACAAAATGTTTCGTTGAAATTAATGTCTTTTTAAGTTATAGAAATGTAAACGCAATGTATAGTTTATGAAAAGTTGCATGTGCGAGTGTACATACAACTTACTTGCGTGTTAGTTATGTAATTTTCGTCGATTAATCCGGGATTATATCTCGTGATAAATTTTGGGATCGGCCGAGCGTAGTTGGAATTAGCAGTTCCAGCATTCGTGGCGTTTCCCAACTACCCTGGGGATTCCAAAACTAATAATCGTCCTTGCTTCTGTGCATTTGAAGCACACGTGTGCGACTGACTGGCGCAATCGGATTCGAAAAAGCTCGTCAAAGCGACGAAACTCCGCTACGCTACGAAACACTGTGACCACTAAGTGGAACAAAGCTGATATACAACATTGGGTATCGCTTGTATTTGCTAACTGTTGCTAACGCTTTATAATTGGTGCGAATCTTTTCTTCAATTACGTTCACTTGAGTAATTTTAATGGTACAATTATCGAGGTTCCATAGCAAATTGCTTCGATAATGTGACCTTTCTTTAATCGCCACGTTATCGAAGCGTTTATCGAACGAGGAGTTCGTGTATTATATTCTCACATTAATTTATAATCAATTTACATTACGTGTATCAAAATCTTTGAACATTAAACTTGAGATTAAAATAAAATTATAGTTAATTATTTATACATATTTTACATATTTTGCATATTTTATTTATATATTATTTACATTTTATACACATATTACTTATATTTAACATTTTTATTTACAAAAATTATAATATTTTATTTATTTTGAAATAAACGAGATATCTCAATATTACAAAAGATTAAATAAGAAATATAATACAGAAACAGAAAAAATTGTGAATAGAAAAAATGAAAAAATAACAATTTATGTTAGGTAAAAAAATATTAGATACTTATCTTTTTTTCTTTGAAGAACTTTCGAAGTGGTCAAAAAATCTATTGTAAATAAAAGAAAATATATGTATGTGCATTCTCTCGGCGAAAACACCTTTATAGTGGTATAAACTGCAGCGTGCTGTATATATATATATGTGTATGTGTGTGTGTATGTGTGTGGCGCGAAATCTTTGATCAAAAATATATGAAAAGGAAAGGAATATCGATGCACAACATTTCCTTCAGGACAAGGGCAGGGTCGAAGAGAAAAGAGAGAAGAGGGTGGAAAGAAGCCCTCTGCCATACCTCGGTCGTTTTTGTGAAAACCTGTTCTGGGTGTTGTGTCTGCCGACCTGCCTCGTGCACCTGCACGGACAAAGAAGATCTTTCTTCGACACGCCTCACCTCAAGTCCCTCCTTTTAGGCATCTAAACCGTGGTTGCATTAAGCGTCTCACGTACTTCTAATCTCTTGTACGTGAACAATAATAATAGCAAGGAAAGAAATTTGCTGAAAATGTTTTTTTTTAACGCAAAGTGTGTGCGTTATGATTAATTACCGAACTTTAACGAGACAAAAAGTTTTGCACTGATGAATAAAATATCGGAACTATTCGTACAACTCGGAAGCGTTGATAAATATCACTGACAGGATAATATGTTGCACAAATCGATTTTTTTTAAACTGAAACATCGTATTGACAGTTCGGTTATTCTATGCGTCTTTAATCGCGAATTGTCACTCATCACTTGAGTAACAAAACAGATCGATGTATCAAATTTTTCGTGAGCAGATTATTAATCCTGCGATTGAACGCAAATCGTAAAATTTGTTTTTCTCGTAAACACGTTGAATTTTATTACCCGGTGAATTTTCTAAGAACGTAAAGGAGAATTTTGTTCGAGCACGTTCGACGCGAAACGGAAGTTTGCCATTGGCGACAGAAGCCTTACTTTTCTCGCGGCAATAAACGACTTTACAGTTATTTTACACGGAAATCGGAATTTACCGCTACGATCTTTCGTTTGCTGCGACATTTGTGCACCTTTCTTTTTTTTTTCTTTTGAATCTGCCCGGCAACATCCTGGTGAAGCTTCCGGACTATTCTTTCTTTTCTCTCTTTTTTTCTTTTTTTGTTAAGAAATTACGTGACGGTGAACGCCGAAGCAGCTCCCTCGCCAGCTTTGTGCCCGGCTATCCACCTTGCTATCCGACCCTAATGGTAGTTAGGGTCCGTCATTAAAGCGGTAAGTCGGCCGTGACTCCCTGTAGCTGCTCGGCCGCGCTTCCGTTAGGTTCGTTTTCGCGTGAACTGGATTAGAACGGACCGATATCTCGGTATAACGATCCGTGGGAATTAGACTAGCGGGTTAAGACGGCGCCGGCGATAACGATGACGTGTTGATGCCGACAAGCGTCGACATGCTCGAGTTTCGGAGACCGAAACGCTCTCTCGTATTCCTTCGCGCGTCGGTCATTAAACCCGCCTATTGTCGCGTGAAATACGCAGCTTTGCGAAGCGTTGACGCTCTCTGACTCGTTCATCACCTGACGTTGTCATACGAACGACTTTGTGCGATCGGATTAGTGTGTAACGACCTACTTGTATTTTTTGTCAGTTTTGTAATAGATTTCAATTTGTCAATTACAATTAGAAAGAATAAGTGCAAAAATATATCGCGAAATGAGTTTCAAGATGTACAAAACTGTGGTTTTGTTGAAAAAAAAATTCAAACGTTTTAATCCATTCATCGGATCTTCTTCAGTAAATAACAAACAGTGAATAATGTTTTTGTTGTTCACCGGAGGAAGATCAGATCTCTGTGGATCGGATTTATGGAAACGTCTGAACTTCAGTAAAAAACCACAAACATCTGTTTTTCAGTAAAACCACAATTTTATACACCAACTTGATGTATATTTTTTTCTCTATTATTGAAATTTTCACGAGCTGTTTCATTTATCAGTTTTGTTTGTTGCATCTTTTATTCCGTAACCTGAAGAATCTCCGAGAAAATATGCAAATAATTTTGACGACACAATAGGTAGAGAAGTGACGATAGGAAGCCATAAGAAACGTATAATTTGTTAAACGAACGTCCGCGACGAGACGTAGGCGTCGTGTTTCAATTTAACGGCGCGTTAAATAAACGACACGAACGCCGGTCATAATCGTTGGTCTCATTTAACTTGAAACTCTATGTCTTTTTCTCTCTTTCTCATTCTCTCTCTCTCTCTCTCTTTGCATTTCTCTCGTGGTGCTTCATACGCTTGATCGTCCAGTGTCATTTGCATCCAAATCTGACGGCGTCGCGATTCGGAAAACGCCTTTACACCGCGCGACGTCTGTTTAAATTCTTGACACGCCGCTGTCGTTGTTAAGAGCAATTATCGCAAAAGTGTCTCGTCGCGTTTCACCGAAATCGGGACGATTAATCAACTTTGAATCTCGCTGATTACTCTCACGCGGGACATTTCCGCAACTCACGTGTCCATCCGCAACTGCACACGCCCGTAACTGCAATCCAGCGTTAATAACTCCTCGCTTCCGTGACGTAGCAAACGAACGTGGCAATTAACGTTTCATTTTTCTCCGCGCGTCGAAGAACGTAAAATCGATCCGCAACAATCCATACCGGGAACAGAATAAAGGGGGGTTAGAGCGGGAGAGAAGAGAGAGCTGCTGTTGCTGCAATAAACCACATATATATTATATATCACACACGCACGCACACACATGAATGAAGAAAAGCGTCATTCGTTATCCTTGTTAAGTTACACGCGCGTTGATCTCTTTGCCGGGATAACACGCGTCGCGTCTCTTTGCTCTCTGTCCTTCTCGTTTTCCGCCGAATTGAAGCGCAAATTCGAGCGAATTCGTCGGAGGAGGATCTGTGACGTCCGATAAATATTTATCCCCTCGCCGTAGGCTTTATTAGCGGCAAATATTTGGCCGTATTTACGGCGCCGGCAGCGACAAATAGTAGCGACAGAGAATCGGTTATATAAGGGGGAGGGAACGACGGCCATGCCCTCTTTCTCTCTCGTACATATCACGGGATTTTCTCTCTGTACCGTCCATAAACGAACTCGACCGAGCGAATAATTTATTACTCGCAGCGAGCGCGCGGGTGAGATTTGCATAAAACAGGGGTTTTCGCGCGCGAATCGATTGCGAATCGAGCACGACATTCGCTCTCGCGCGTTCGCCGTGCCTCGGGTGGTATGTACTTACGCACGCGATTGTGTCGCAACAAACGCAGATAATTTTACTCGTGCACCGTATTTAGGACTTGTGTACACCATTATTGCACTAGAGATCGGCAGAAAGCCTTCATTTCTGTTATTTTCTGAATATCTTTCTATTCAAATCGAAAGTATGGGAGGGATTGTCGGAAAAGTGTTAAATTTTTTGAGATAACGTGTGGTGAAGCCGCAGAAATTCCACACCGATGGAATAATGGCCATAAAAGATAACAAAAGATCATTTTTCAGAATGGCGCATATTTAGTTTGAGATTGTATTATCACAAAGAGATTTAAAATAAAGCTCTCGATTAAAACTAAAAAAAAAAAAAGAAAAACTTTCTGGCAACACGATATTTGAATTATTTTTTAATTTCTAAATAAATAAGCTTGTAAAAAATTCAAAAAAATATCAAGGCCAGATTATATTGGTTGTGTGTGGTATAGTGTTTATTACGCAAAAGTGTGTTGCATACTTTGAACATAATAAATACTATACAATACACAAGCGACACGATTGGCCTTTTTTTTCGCAATTTAGAAATTTTGGAGCCATTCACAACATTCTCATTGGATTAATAGTTTTGATTAAGAAAATATCATGGCAAGTGTGTGCTAAATTTAAACCGTATAACAAACAATATATCGTCTCTCAAGAAATAGAACAAAAAATATACTATATTTAACATTTATATTTAAGATTATTTATATATTGTGTTGTGACGCGTTCGGCAAATTCGATTTGCGGCTGCTTTAATCTTGCATTCTTAAACATGCTAATCATACGCGTTGTACGTTGAGGCGCAGAATCTATGCGATTAATAAATTAACGTGTCGCTGTGGCATCCGCTCTAACGAATATATTGCAATTATCGGGAACGCAACAGACGCGCGTGTTGCATTATAAGCTTGTGAAAGCGGTTTGCATATCGCGTGCGCGAATTAAGGGGAATTTCCTCTTCTCTCTTTCTCTCTCTCTCATAGTCTAACGATTGACTGATTCCACCGATTCGTCCTGATTATCTGCGATATCGCGCCTGACTTTCTAAAAATAGCGAGTGCGAAATGATGACAACGATCGATCGTATTTGCGGCGATCGCGCGAACCACTGGCGATGCAAGCAAAACGCGATGCAAAACGCGTTTGCCGTATTTTTAGTTAAAGCCGCCATCCGGCGCGACGTTATTGGAGGGAGTTGCAGCTTTTTTTTTTCTAAAAAATATATCGCGTACTGTTCGAAGTTCTTTACGTTATAACAGTCGTTTTATTCGTTCAGCTATCGAGTAAATTTTTGTCGACGATATTTTTCTTTTACGACTTGCGTTAATCGCTTGTTTTATTTTGTTCTTTTTTTTTGTTTCTTTTTTTTTTTTTTAACAAAGTATTGTGTGTTTTGCCGCACTTTTCTCTATCAAAAGTTGTTTGACGACATTATTTCTGTGTGGCGATAAATATTTTATATTGTGTAGTATTTAACGCAAACTTTTTGATACAGCATAATCACGAATCAACCTTTCGCACGACACGGTGAGTTCACCGAACTTGTATTTTTTGCGCTTTATCGCAGTAATTGCATGTGCGCAACGAGAAGCGTATCTTGAAAGTTCTTTTTTTTTTATCTAATTAATGGTAGGAAGTATAAAACATTCGCAATCAAAAAATTCTCAACACGGGAAATTGTAGCACGCGTATTTTCGTTAATCCTATTTTTCCGTTTAATCCCACTTGTTTTTTTTCTTACGGAGAAAATTTTATATCGTCTTTTAATTCAAAGTAGGACAGTTGGCAAATTGCAAGAGAAGAGCGACGATCTATTTGATCTTGTGGGTAAATATTTGCTTTGGTTAAGAGTGGCACGCTCGATAGGGAGAGAAGGAGAGGGGTTTCCTGGTTGAGGAACCCCGTGGACGACGGCTCATTGTAATTAATAACCGCGGAGTGTGGCGGCCGAGTAAAGCCGGTGGAGTCATTTCGTTTGAATGGACCGTAATTCAGCGTCGTTTCTTCTGAATAGGGCTTAATTTCTGGACTTGCGCGTCACCCCCGTGTCACGTCTTCCGCAACGAGATTGGAGAGCCCACATATAGGGCGTCAAGGGTTGATTTTGATGGATTACCGCTGTTCGTTCTCGTAGAATCTCAACGAATCCCGCGGGAACGTCGTCGTCGCGGATGCGTGTGGCGACTTGACAGAGAAATGCACTCAAGCACACCGCGCGATCTTTTTTCCCTTTTTTGCCTTTTCACTCCCTCGATAGCGTGTGGAACGGCAACATCGAGCCAATTATTTTTTTTTTTTTTTTTTTGTAAACGCTAAAGTTGCCCTCGCTTTTAACGAAATCATGTTATCGCGGCGATCACGCGGCAATTTTCTCGCTCGTGCTTAAACCGCGTAAACACTTTTTTGAGTTTAAATCGAGTTAAACGGCCAACGGCGCGTGTACCTCACGTTAAATCGGCTTTTATTATCCTGTCGCGCCGGTAAGACGCGCGAGAGAGTTGTTCATCTTTTTCCTGTCTGAGAAACTTCCTCGATGAAGAATGTCAATGTTGGCTGTCGATATTACGAACTTACTTTTACACGCCGCGAACATTTACTCATTTTTTTCTTTTTTGCCCGTAACTGCTTCGCAATTTCAAGACGCAATAGCTTGGTCGTCGTCGCGACCCATCAAGTTTCCGAAGGGTCGTTATATACGCTGCATGTCGCTGATACGCATATTAGGGCGACACATGCTCCTGTTTACCATATCCATGTATATATTTATGTATATATACTCTCTCGCGTACTGGCAAATAGAGAAACACGTGGTCTCTCGGCGTAACTTGCGTAAAGAGCCCGAAAGTTCGTAAAAGTCTAACGAGCATCGTTTGTGCGGAGGCAAATTTTTCGCGGGTGCGAAAGGAATGGCAAAAGTTTTCTCTTTTACGGGATGGAGAACGCCGCGGAAACTAACTGGCACAATCGTAGATTACACGCTCGATAACGAAAGAGCGTAATAAATTTTCCCCTCTGGAAAATTTAGCAAAAACTTTTTTTTTATCGTCTCACTCCGGAACAAAGTAGATAGTTATAAGTACGTCAGAGTACGCGCAAGATAAGAAACAGCAGATTGATAACTATAATGATTTTTCATACTGATTTGTTAAGTTAATTATTTATTCGGTTATATTTTATATCTTGCTTTAAATAAGAGTTATCACAATTCTTATTGCTGACATTTACGATATAAAAAAGATAAAAATCTGCATGAAATGCGGAAGAACCGAGTTCGACTCTTGACCAAGGTATCTTTTTCGCAATGGATTTTTTTAATTTTCATGGAGCAAATTGAAGAATATTTTATCTATATGTGTTGCAAGCATTCTAAATGAATTTTCGAATTGAATTCAATTCAAATTATCAATTTACATGTTTAAATAAATAAAAAAAAAATATATATATATTTTGCACGAGTATCTAGCACAATAGCTCACATTGATGAAACAAATTTTCGCTAGTTTAATACTATATAAACTGAAACATGTTGTTAAAAATAAAAATGTTTAAATTAACAAAGAGGTTTCCGGTAATTAATTAAGAGCCATGTACTCGATGTAGCGTAAAATATATTTTCAACAGATAAATTATTACACATGATGATTCGGACTGAATTCAATTTAAAAATTCATATTGGTTGCTTCATTTTTGCATCACACGTATAAATTACTAATTTAACTCTATGAAATTTTAAAAATCCATAACGAAAAAGACACCTTGGTCAGAAAGGTAAAATTGTAAATTTAAAATTTGTAAATTTGTTTATAAAAATGTTTTTAAAAACTTACAATAACTTTGAAGTTGTAAATTGTTCACAAAAATGTTTTTTTTTTTTACAATTTAAATACACATCTCGAACTAGTTTGGGACTTTTAATATTAGCGATTTTACATGTGACAGTACGTTATATATTGCTTGACGTGAAGAAATTGAACATTTTAGAATAATAATTTTAGTATAACAATTAAACATTTGAAGTGAGCGAAGAATATATTTGTCGAATATTTTTGTCCTGAAATAATTGTTAATCTAAATATATTAACTGAAGAGGACTTCAATTGTTTGAAATGTTTTGAAAACTGAAGTGTTAGTATATTCATTGCGTAATATTCCGCAACTGGGGTTTGCACTCACCAAATTTATTATATTTAAATTGGATTTACCGTTACGAACTCGAGGTCTCTCCTCGTAAAATTATCTTGTTTTTTTTTACATCATCATTGTTAACTAATTAGACTACTTCGTACAAACTACAGAGAGAACAAAATTTATAATGGGTCCTACTTTTGTCTACACAAGAAAAGCAGACGCAAAAGGCAACCATTCCGGCGTCGGTAATAATTTCGTGAGAACCACATGTGACGCGCATGAAATACGAGTCCGCGCCAATTAAGTTGTTTGCCCGCGTACCAGTTGCTATATCTCCGCGCAAATAATTCATTAACGAATGTCGGAGAGGAAGAAGGGATATCGCGCGCACGGTTGGATAGACTGCCCGACGGAGTCAGCAGGTGGTTTAAAGTCCGCCGAAGTCTACTTTAAGCTTCTTCCACTACCGCGTGATTCGCTCACGTAATGTTCGATGGTGTTGCGAGTTTTCGAAGCAGTTACTTCGCCGGGGCGAGATTCGTCTCTAGACGTGCGCTCGCGCTCGGAATACTTACGTCGGATTTTCGAGTGCCGATACCCAAACCCCGGGGATGGGCAAATAATTGAATTTAGATTGAAGGGTTGTTTCGTGACGGCGCAGCGCGCGGTATCGTCTCTCGAAGTTGGCGGCGTCTCGCTTCGTCGATTAATTTGCGGGGCTTCTCGTGCGCGCGCGCGCGCGTGCGCATTTAATCCTCTCTCCTCGCAGGAAGAGGGTTCTTACTTACCGTGTCTCGTAAGTCTTCGACGGAAAAACACACTCGGATAATTTTGCGACGCGCTCTTCTCCCTTTCGCCATTACGGATCGTTTAGTTATCCCCGTTCAAGTGCGCGGGAAAGACCGTTTGATTATGCAAAGCTGCGATTACGGGTTGATGACGGGAGGTAGCGATTTAAAGTGTTTTGCCAAGGTTTCGGCATTTGCGTATTATTTACAAATTGTATTTGCGAACGCGAAGCTTCTTCTCAATCGTCTCGATAGACAGGCGGATAAAAAGTAGCGTGATAAATTTGCTAAATTTCTTGTTTAAATCTCAACGAGTTCAATGACCGTTTCTTATATTCTCGCTGATTGCTTTGTAGAGGTACATTACCTGGCTGGGTTTTCATAGAAGGAGGAAGTTCACGGCGTTGAACATTACAGATGACGAGACGCGATACGCCGTGACCGCGTGTTTAATGTGCGAGTTGCGCAAGTCCGAATGAGCCTCGATTTCTATACGCGTCGCGCGTACGTACGCTGTATAAAAAAGAAGAAAAAAAAGCTCTTCGGGGAAGAAGAGAAAATGGCTTCTCGCAGTTTTCCTTGTCTTGGAAACCGTGAAAACGTGTATTCTTTGCGTCATAACAAAAGAGAAAACGGGGAAGCCGGGTGTTCGTTTCTCCGTTTTTAGATTGCGGACTGCGTTCGCGAGACAACGCGTCGCGAGTATTTACGGAGCCCGACGTGCGCCATGAATTATTAATGTCCACCTCGGTACAATCGCGCACGTTTGAGATACATCGGTCTAAATAAAGCATTTTTCATATCGCGTAAATTACGCGCTCCCTCCTCTGCTGCTATCCTAACCCCCGTGATGCATTCTCTCCGGATGAAATACGCCCTGTACATCGATGTAATTACGGAACTGCGCGTCCGAAAATATGCGCGACATTAACGAGAATTCGGTCCGCTATTTTACGGTCCGGGATACTGAATTATTTCGCGTCTTTTGCTCTCCCTCTCTCTGTCTGTCACCGTTTAGAAATTATTTACATGCTTTTGTCCAAAATGTTCTCTCAAGCGAAGTTGAAGTTCTTATCCAACTATAAAGTCCCGATAAAGAAAAACGAAGTTAGCGTTTTTTGCGCCGCTCTATAATTTTCTACATTTAAGTTGATGTATTGACGGAATCGGGTCGCATCAAATATATACTCGCGCACAAAAATCGAATCACATAAAACCTCAATAAGATAATGCTCACATTTTGTGTCGCGTATAAATAATATAATTTTCGGTCGGGGTTTTACTGAGTATACGTAATACATATAATTTATACAGCTTCCGAGAGTTGAGGTTTTTTATTTATTCACAAGACACGGAGCGAAGTTACCGAACTTGATATATTATTTTTACATTCACATAATGATGTATTATTCGTTGCGTGTCACATCGCACGAAACATTTTGTTTCACAAGATCTCTCGATCATAGTTTTGGAAATAAAAAAATATCGACAGTGAAATTTTTGCGTTACAATACTCTGACAAAACATTTTGTCGATAAATTATATTTTTTTGAAGTTGTTAATGCAAATAGAACTCAAAGACAATGCTGGCTGTTAACATCCCCTGCCGCAGGACACACGGTACATTACCGCAGCGGAAAGGTGCTGCAATTAAAAACATTATCGATCACCCTCATTCCCATCGACTGCGTGATTTATAGGGGCGTAATTGTACTTGTGAGCATCGAAGCCGAAAGCTCGCGCGTATCGCGCATTGCGCGTGCAAATCGAGCCGAGTCAGGGGTCGACCCATTGAAATCCCCGAAGAGCAGCCAGCCGCAATTTTGTCGTGCGATTAATTACGGTCGCAATAATAAATGGATCGTGAGTGTTATTTAGTTTAAAAGGTAGCGAGAAGTTTCAAGACAAACCGCGAACGTGTTTTCTTCGAGTCGCTTTTTCGATCCGGAAGTTTGACTTGCAAACAGAGTTTTCCGCGGAGCGATTGACGACTAGCCCGCAGACGCTCAGTGATTTTTAACAAAATGCACCAGTGTACACTTCAACTGTTGCAGCGGCCAAAATTTACGAGTCGAGCTTCGAATTGCTGCCTCATCCGCCTTATTTGCCTGTGCGTGATTTTTATTTTTTTTTTTTTTTTTAATCTGAAAAAACGGCTCGGTAGAAAGACATTTTTGAGCAACAACGAAGCCGATCGTCGATACCGTAAATGGCTTTATTTTGACGAACTGTCGCACATTTATTACATGCAATAATAAGCATTATTTAACATTTTTTCTCTTTGAAAGATGTCTTTTTGAAACTTGTCAACAACAGCAGTGATATACTATCGTCGCTGTCTGTAAGCATCTGTCGTTTCGGGTACTTATCAATCGCTCCTGGTACCGCATATCATCGCTGTTGAGATTGCTCGTAACAGTTCGCTCTTAATTATTCTCGTGATATTGTTCGTGAAACCGTTGGTCGGACACACTCGGTGCACGGCCACCGGCCCGTTTTAAGCGAGAAATGGAAAGCGAGAGGCACAGCTGCGACGACGCGGTGGGTGCGCTTAAGATGCACAAACGGCACAATTGGTCCGCGGCGGAGGTAAAGGGAGAAAGAGGCCGGCTTGCCATAACATGACACTAACTACTTGGATTTAAAGCGAGACAAAGCGCGTGTAACTCGAGCAGCCGGGAAATCTCGCGATTCCGGCGTCCCGTCTCGCTCGGGACTCCACCTACACTCCAACCACGAATAGTTACCTCTATTCCCTTGTCTTCCCACACCGCAACGGAGCATCGTTGTGTGTATATATTGTGTATGTGCGCGAAAACGACTACGGTGCAGGTTTCCGTGTGGCTGGCTGGACAAATTAAAGTTTCAACCGCTTGTCTACCTGTCCTTGCTCGCCTTTGAAATTTTCGCTGAAACGCTCGTAATTGCCTATTACGATATGGAAACGATATTATTGTATTCACGTATTCTGCACGGTGGAATGCAGTGTAAATTAATTAAGATTATTCGAGTTGCCGATGATTAAATTTGTCTAGTTAAATAGATCGGCTGTTTTAAAAATTTACATACCGTTACGTGAAGTGCGTAAATTTTTTGTTTTTTTTTTGTTTTTTTTTTTGTAACAATTTTCTCGCCTTGAATATCTATTCGAGAACGTGCGATTATTTAATTACAGATTTGATGAAAATACGGCGAGCTTTATCTCGAGTATCTCGTTTTTTATGTGACACCAAAGCGCTAACTCTATTAATTTAGTAGCTTCCTGTGCTCTACGTGCTTTGAGTCGACGGCGTAATTTAGTTTTTCGTGATACTTAATTCTCTTTGCTTTCGAGACGCAATTTCTCTATTGCGTTTTTCTTTTTCTTTTTGTTTTTCTTCGCGGAAAAGAAGAGGCGAACGGAAGCGCGCGCAGAGAAACGCGCACTTTCGCGTATTTTTCCCCGCGAGTAAATTCTCACGATCGGCGACGACGACGTCATTTATCGAGGCTTTTTTTCTCTCTCTCGTTTTTCTTCGTATCGTCGGGCTAAAGAGGAAGCGCAGCGGCCGTGTAATTGTCATCAGACATCCAGGCGCCGCGAATGGCGAAATTAAATTTTTCTCTTCTCAGGCATTCGACTCTCGAGACGCACGCCGGCCTTAAAACGAGCAGCGCTGCTTTCCCCGTTTTTTTTTTCTTCTTTTCACTTGCTTTTTTTTTCCATCCCCCAACGGAAGATGTCCGGCTTGGTTCTTCGTGACTAGCGGGACGGTCGTAATTGCGATCGTTAAAAAAAATTTACTTCCGAGGAACGTAAATGCGACGTGCCTTCGTGTCTTTACCTAATTATAATAACTTCTTCTCAGAGACGCGAGATAAAAAGGAAAAGGTGATGCGAGATTTTCCGGACCTTAAAAGGAAGATTAGCAGCACCCTCTCTCGAAACGGTGGATGCCGAAAGGATAAAATTTACTTTATACGAGAGGAGCTTCGCGCACGCGATAAAGGTCCGGCCACCTCTTTCACGTCCTATTCGCCTTGGTGTTCTCCTTCTCTCCTTACTTCAAAAGAAAAAGACGTTCTCAGGGGCGAGGGAGGGGGAATGTTTATCCCGTGGGACAGAGTCAATGTTTGTGTTCGACTCGGTTCGGACTCCCCACGAAGAGGAATCACCTGCTGAAATTAGCGAGTCAGATCAAGGAAGCGTGTCCCGTGAGATTCACGCGTTTCCTCCCTAAATTTCCGAGGTCGAGGGAACAAGCAAAGTCAATCAAGAATTCTTGGCGAGAACTTTTGCGAGCAGCTCAGAGACAAGCCGTTCAAACTTATTCTATGATCTTAAGAGGAGCGATATCTTCCGACGACGTGATTCTTACCGGTTCGACTTCGCTAATGCCGTCATTACCGGGGAATAGCGTTCACGTACTTTTCCACGCGAAGAGAGCGCAAGTGAGATGAAAGGGTAGGGGGGGAAAGGTGTCTCTGCGAAAAATATCGGCCTCTTCCCCTGCGTCATACGTCAAAGGATCCGAGTTCGATAACCTGAACCTGAACCATCATAAATCCTTGAACGACTTCTCTCTCATCGAGCCAGCCAGCCGTTCTCCAATCACGACGTCCACTTGTCACCGCCGATTCTAATTGCATCGAAATCTGTTATTGTCAGCTAGCGAGACATCCGTTATTGTCTCGATTGCCGAGAATTCCGGACAAATAATTACACGACACGAGAACTTAATAATTTGAAGAAAATGTAATTTTCTTAATCACTTATTGAGATTAATCTTTAGAAGGCCGACATTTTTTCTTTAAATCTTGTGTATTTAAACTTGATATTCAAACTTGCGTACATACGTAACGTACGTCTTATATAAAATTATCGTGCAGATTTAGAGCCACTGTAGAGGCTAAAGAGAAAGACAATTTTTATGTTAGACAACTGAAAGTTATCTAACGTAAAAAAATGAAATGTTTTTTTATTGAACCAATATCGTCAACTAAACCTCAACAAATACAGAAATAAAATTTTTCTTTAGCGTTATCCAAACCTAACAACTTAAACGTATAAAATTTTGTAGCCTTTTTAGTTTTTGTTTTTTATTTGTTATATTTTCTTGTTTTTATTTAGTTTTCGTTTTTTTAAATTAATTTATACAATACAATATGATTATTGTATCACTAAAAGTACACATTTTCAGTAAAAATATATGTATCAAAAATTTGAGAACAGAATTTTCTTAGCTCTGGTGCATATTCATATAATGTATATTTATACATATTTCAAATACATGTAAACGGATATATGTATACATTGTATAATTGAATACATACATATATAATTCAAAAGGTAATCAAATAGTTGTTTGAGCCATTATAATGGTTTTTCTGGCTTCCTAAAGTTTAAATATGTACTTTTTAATGAAGTATTAATGCGTGCTTAATAATCGACGAAACAATTTCTAGAAAATTGTTATTAGAATATGTTTATTACATTAGATACATGATATATTAGAAAAATAGATTTCCAATATATTAGAATATGTTTGAAAAAGTCTTCCACCCGCGCGGTTTCTTTTTCGCCAAGAAAGAAGTATTTGAGGCTATTCGTTTAGTGAAACTGCTTTTGTCGATTATCAAATTCTGCCGTCTTTCAACCTATCGTAAATTTCGTTCCCACGTGTTTTTGCGCACCCGTCTCTTTGTCCGCGCAATCTTGGCTTCCGCGGATGCAACCAAACCTGGCACAAAGCCCGAGATATCGCCGTGGAGCTCGGCCTTATCTGTCGTGGCTCAAAATACACGTCACGCTAAAGGCAACAAAAAAACGCCAAGAAGCAAGTGCACAATGCGCGCACGTGTTTCGTCTACGTTGCGCAACCGGAACGCTCTCTCCTGCCCCGTGTGAACGCGACTTCCGCGCGCTTTTATAAACGCGAACTCTCTCTCGATTAACCCTTATCCGGACAACCGGAGCACAAATTGCTTTTATCTCCGCAAATAAAGGAAGAGCATCGGGCTATCGGTTATTTTTATTCGTTTGTTCGTTACTTCCGATTACGGTGCAATCGAGAGGTTCAATAAATGATCCGCGGCTTGCGGCGAAGAAAGAAGAGAGGTTGTTAGACAAATACTTGGTAAATCCGAAAATTGCTTTTAAATCGAATTCATTAATAAATAATTGACTAGTAAACCAGCACAGCAAAAAGTTGTACTCGAATAACACATTTTCTTTGCAAGTTAGATATATTTGATTGTTCGTGACTATATATGTCGCTAATAGACTCGCGCTTGAAATTCGATAATTGCGATAAATTGATAACGACGATAACTGCCGAGTCGATATCGATTGTCGATAGATTCGGAGGTTGTACATTTACCTCACCAAAAGCAAGCGGAAAAAAAAGAAAAAGCGCCGAAATTCACGATCTCTGTGAGTGCTGCTAAATTTTGCATTTCGCGAAATCGGCACGTAATCGAATGTAATCACTTATATTGTTATAGCGCAGTCAAGTTATTGATGCGCATGAAACTCGAGAATCGAATCAACATTTTAACCAACTAGTCCGCACATTAACAATAGTAAATATTTTAACATGTTTGCTCTCTCTCTAGTTGTGAGATATTTACGTATGTGTGTCATCGTTTAATTATATTAGGAGATTGTTATTGCAATTCGCTTCCGCGAGGAGTAATTTTCAAGATGATCCATATCCGTGTAATTCCGACGCGGAACCAACTTCCTGCAAATTTAGCGGTCCCTTTGTTTAACGAGTTAAATGGGAATATTCGCCGCTCCTACTTCAGCAAGATAAATTGATCACTCAATTATAAAGCTCTTTTAAGCATTTTCCATCGTTTTGTTCTTTCAGTATTTATCACTTCAACTTTTGCCGCGTTTGCGATATTTTTATCTTTGCGATATATTGCACACTGGAATTTTTCATATATGTTTCAAAATTTTTCTTCTTCTCTCGTTTACATTGTGTTTTATATATCAAAACAATTTCATAACGCGAGTTGTTGTTATCTCACATTCAGTCGATTTCTTTCGAGAGAGTTTTCTTCACGTCTTCTCGACTTCTCTTTGGAGATAACACAAAAGAAAAGCAAAGATCTAGACGAACTTGGACGAGAAAGAGAGAGAGCGAGAAATTTGATCCGTTACTTTTACGGTTTACCGCGCGTATTATCGGATCATCGGCCAATAAGGTCTCCGGCAGCCCCCGCGGCCACGACGTTAATTACAGTTCGATAATCCTTCTTTCGTGCGAGCGCGCGGTGAGGCGAGAGGGAGGCTGTGCTGCCAGAGATCACGTACAAAGTGTGTCCTCGGAGACGAGTGCGAATTAAGAATTAGGGAACAGGATGATATCTTATACCCCGTGATGATCCCTGGTGATGAAGGGGAGATCCTTGCCTTCTCTCGTTGGGAAGCATCTGTCGAACTTACAGCTTCTCTCGAATACGAAGAGAGCCTGAGGCTCAGATAAGATTAGATTTGTCGCATGTTTTAGATACAAAATTACATCAAGTTTTTTGTGGTATTTTTGATAGTTGTTTTTGTATTGCGCAAAAGCGTCTATTTTGTTTGAGAAATAGCAATTTGATATTTAATATTGAATGTTGGAGACGGTTGCACGATTACGCGTTCTATATTAAACATAAGAATGCCGTGTGTCTTATAATACACGTTTCTTCTTTATGAAACCATCTTTTTGAAGGTAGAAAAAAATTTAATATCACATAACTATATTTTATTTTTCTACACATAACTACATGTAAGATTCTTTCTGTGAAAAAGTCTTAAATAAAAGTCTTTGACATCAGAAATGATAATTGGATAATATCAGACGTAAATCGAATATCTGACGGGAAAAAATTAGGGGCAATTTTCACTTCGTTAGAAAGGCCAAGGGCCGCTCTCTCTTTCTCTCTTTCTCTGCGTTTTCGCCCCCTTCTCTTTCACCCCCCCCCCCCCCCCCCCCCC
>QVNV01015442.1:0-47373 GCA_014825455.1 Pseudomyrmex pallidus | reverse complement strand
AATCTAATACTATTCAAATAAATTTTAATCCTCTTTCTCAATGCCGCGTCTCAATGTTATACAATTGGTTTTTGTTTCTCTATTCGATTTCGAAGAGAAGAAAAAGACAAACGTAGGATACAATAGAAAGATGTACGCAAAAATTATTCCGGCTAGATTTCACCTTCATAAAGTTCGCTCCACACAGATAAGACGCGTTATTTCAGAAGGTAGAATAAAAAGAGCTTCACACTTTTGTCATTTAATATTATTCCTTTACTTTTAATATATCACGCTCACGGAAAACGGCGACAATTCGCACAAAGGTTTCCTTTGCATCAAAAATAATATTCGTGCTTTCTTGAAACGCGAACAGGTCTGTGCTTTCTTTGGGATAAATTTCAATGAGATGCGATACACGTCGGTTTAAGCAGAGCAACACGGTAATGCACTCAGGATAATGCTCAATTTTTAAACTTGGGCGAAACTTTCTTGTTATTACTGCGCGATTGAGACCCGTTATCTAACGTCGCATATAAATTATGCAAATCCGAGAAATTTATGTTAGAATTTATCCATTCGCCTCAAGGAACAAAAAACAATACATTATGTTTCGATCTTTCGCCACAGTATGTAACAAAATTCTATATGTGCAATATTTATGTATATATTTCTACGTTTCTTGTAAAAGTGAATTTCTGTGAAATAATTTTTTTTACTTCTTTGTCTTTTTTTTCTTGTTTCAAACTTGTTTGAAAACAAGTAAAACGACCAATCTATGGTAGGAATGAACGCGTAAAACTTAGTATATCGCGATAAAAGATAGTTCGATAGTCCCGATAGTCATTCGCGATTTCTTCCCTACCTTGACCCCGTCCGGCGACGACCTTTCCTCTTCGTCGCGCCACTTTCGGTCTTCGTTCAACGGATGGTTCCTCACGAGACCGTTCAGACTGCGGTAGGATAATAGCCGACACATGTCGCTGGTTAGATCGGGCAGGCGATCTCTGCTGTAGTCGCAACGGTGGAACTTGTGCTGCGGCATCGCGCGACACGCACACATACGGTACTCTTTTTCTCACCTCGCGGTCGTCTCGTCTTCAACATTCATCATTCTTTCCGGAAATGGCACTGTGTTTCTTTTCGATCAATTTAACAGCCACAACACACGTTGCAACGATATTGGTCTTTATAATTTATATTCTTTATATTCAAAAAGAATTCTATCGCGTATTCACACGTGTAGAATTTTTTTACTGAGAATGAGATAGTTTGAAAAAAGAAGATAAATAAGCTTTTCGTGGTTTTCTGTTTCGGAAACGCATCAAACCAACGCAAGATAAATAAAATATCACGATCGGACACGGGAGAAAATTCTCAGCTCAGAAAAGAAGCCGATAAAGTTAGCGAGAATGTATCCGCGGTGGCGAAACGACGCGATCGGGCCAAGTGTTATAACACAATCGCATGAAATTGGGACGATCGAAAAAGATATCTCGAGGCTACGCTGCGCTGTTTGGCACCGCTTTTGTGTCGATCGACGGGACCACTTTCCGCTTCGTTCGCGACCCGGTATTTACCGGACACCTTTTGCTCGCTTTTCTACTTTTAACACTTACGGTGAATGGAATCTTAAGACCGACACGGCGCGTTTCACTTGTAAGCGTATTTATGCGCGACCAAGGTAAATAAGATCAGATCAATCGACGTGAATGTGACTGCATATTTTTAAATTATAACAACTATTAAAAGTTCAAAAATTGTTTTTTTTTAGTTGCAATAATCGTCTCCTGCGAATGAATTTCAGTTTAAATTCACAGCAATCATTCTGCACACACGCGACACGAGCACAAACATCGAGAGTATGAGTAAATTTTTTTGTAATATTTTGAGAAAAATTGACAGATAATTCACGGAAAAAACAATGAAAAATCTGTGAAAATTTTTTCCAGTGCGATTGACTATTCTCTTGTTTGCGGAAACGTGAAAAATCGATCGCGCGATGATCCACGAACGACTGAAGAGCAACGTCGAATCGCGAGTAGTTCGTAGTTCGGTGTTCGAGAAACGTTTAAAAATATCCGGGAACGTGAATGAGGTCATTTCGGGAAGACAAGACGCGGAGCCTTCGGAAGGTTGGAATTTACATAAACGAGGTCGAGAGAAAGAGAAAGACTGACTCGCTGAAATAATTTGCGATATTAAGAAGAAGATGTGTTCATATCGATTCGCGTTTTTCATTTTGATTTAGATATTTTATATTCGAATCAAATAATGTTACTCGCGTTCGAGAAGGGCATCAAGAATATTTTTACCTATAGTGCTGTACGTAAACACAATTTTCATTGCACACCAAAGGAAAACTAATTTAAGTTGCTCTCTAAAAATACCTGGAAAAATATTTCGTTCTCCGTACACACTGATTATTTTTAGCCAGACGCGAGCTTGTTATACGTACAAACAAGTTTTTTGCAACGCTTGCAACGTTAACGTCTAACTTTTTAAAAATTCAATGTTTCACGAAGCTAGTTATTTACATACTTTTATTTTCTTGTCGTATTCATATTACGCGCTTTGCATTTCTTTTTATATGTATCATGACTTTCTTCTCGCTGGGAAGATGGATTCAAGTTTTATATATATATCCATGAAAGATTATGTGTCGCACATAAATTATCTCATCACATGAATGTTTACGGAAGTCTAAAATCGAGAACACAACACGTTTCCACGAAAAAGTATTACATGTCTCGTTTATGCGCATATTGTGTGTGCTAATTTAACGACAGATAATTGCGCGCTGTTACGCGCGATGTGCTCGAAACACAACTTCGGTCGATCGATTTTATTACACCGTGGCGTTGGTAACGAAAAATAAAAAATATGATAAACGGCAGACAACGACGGTGGGTTAAGGCCGCGAATTACAGGTTCGGCAAAACCCTTAAAAAAAATTATCGTTGTCGATACTGGACAAGCTCACAATATCGGTTATCGCATCTTCGATTATACGGTACACAAAAAGTTAAGTATTAAAAATCACTGCTGCTATGCACGTGATATATTTTGTGCATAGCACGTGAACCACACGTGCACCGAGATTGTCGATACTCAACTTTTTTATTACGTAAAATTCATAGTCGTAAATAGTTTTTAGTTTTGTAACTATATAATATTGTAATTTTTATTGAATATATATTTTACTGCAAAATATTACAATTTCTGAGACTACTATTTCATTATTGTTAATGACACTTTCGCCGATCTGTGTTTATGAATGTTTCTTATTTTAACTTATTTGAAACCTTTCTATTCTATTCGCGTAAGAAATTTATTTCAGCACGACTGTCTGGTGATTATCTAGATTCGTGTCTTCGTTTCAAAGACATCGCGTGCAGAAACGAGGCGCGAGATTACACGCGCGTCGTTTCTGCTTCTTCTCATCGACGGCGACATAGCGTCGGCGCACGACGATATAAAGGATAATCCAATTCCGGGAGCTTTCTATCCCGTGATGGTGTTGTCGAGGAAAAGACACAAGGGCAAGCACATAAAGTTCAAGCCCACGGGAACATAATGCTCTAGAGATGAAGAACCAAAATTTTTCACGTCGTTTTATAAGACAATATTGGAGTGAATATGCGCTGCGACGAGTGACAAAAGTGAATTCATTTTCTTAACAAATTTTATATACATAGCGGCAAAGCAAAGATATTTTATCGTGTAATATCTATTGACATATAATAAGACTATTATTTTTTTTTTTTTTTTTGAAACAAGAGTCTGAAAAAGCCGCTAATGTTTTTTAGCTGTTAAAGAATGTGCGCTTGTCGCAAAATTGAGAGAATTCCGCGTGTAACGGACGTAATTAAAGACGTCGGTACAAGATAATCCTGGAAATTACAAATTTGTTCGTCTCCCTTTCCGTCCTTTGGGACAATCCTAATTAACTCCGGCTCGTCCAAGAGAAGGATATCCTTCGTGCGCCGCCGGTTCACGAAAACGTGCTCGTAACGATCTAGTTAGTTCGAGACGGAAATTTGGTGCTGCTCCCAACGGAGCCGATATAACGCAACAGCAAATTTAATTTGAATCGATTCTCAGATTTTAAAAATAAAAGCGTTAAGTAAAAATCGGATGCATGCAATTTGTTCATTTGCGCGCGATAATTAATCGTCGAATTTTTATTCATGACCGACAAAATCAAATAATTCAAAGTGAACACATTGGCAACGATTGCTGATCATAAAATACCCGTAAGTATATACTTCGGTAAGTAATATACTTCGAGGGAACAATCGCTCGATTTGAATGCCAACAGCTACTAATGAAAGCAAGAAACGCGAAGCGGAGTCATCACGCTTATAGGTAGTCGGAAAACGTTCGCGGTTAATGAATTCTTGTTTAGCAAATGCTGCGAAGCGCCGCCGTCCCGATAATCACAATCTTTGATAATTATCGCCGTGTTAAAAAAATTCTATTCGAGATGATTAATATTGTGAGAACTGTTAACGTTAATTAAGTAGAAATTGTGTTATTTAATTAAATACACAATCAATCCATAATTTACATGCAAAATAAATGTTACGTGATGTTTGTTAATAATTATCTCAAAGGTACGCAGGTTATTCTCAAAATGAATAAAATTATCAAGTCTCTTATACGTTCTTTGTGTGTAGTATTTTAGTGTATCATTTTTGAAACTACACGTGCGCGATATATATTTCGAGGATTCGACAGTCAATCAATCGCGCACAGCCGAATGTTGAAATTTCAACAACTACGCGGAAAAACTTCAATCTCTCGGGGAAACTCGCACGCGATGAGAAGTTATCGAGAAACGTCCGGTATAAAAATGAAGGCGACTTCCCGATCTATATTTCCGCCGTGTAGAAAAATAGAGAGACATGTCTCGCGAACGAGAAGTACGTAATTCCGGAGTTTCCTCGCGAAACCGAGTTACGTGCCCTTGCAGCGTTTTTCCGTTACATTTTAGCTTACGTCGTTACGTCTTAAAACATTTTTACGACTTCAATCTTACGTTTCTCGCATCTGACGTCGTCTTCACAGGACGTTTTACATCGCGCGCGCGCACGTTACGCCATTCCATCTTTAAAGCGATACGCGAGCGAAAGAATTAATGTAACAGGATGCGTATAGAACACAGCCCTGTAAACTTCGTATAAGAGCCGCCATCGCGAATTCTCTGAATCCGGAATTATACGGGAATTTCTTTCAATAAGACGCGCGGACAGGCACTTAACCTAATAACATCGCGACGAAACACGAGCGAAAAGCTTAACAGAGAATTAAAGCAGATTACCTCGCTGATAAGATGAAAAAGTTTCCTAATTAACAGCAAAATTTCTTCGCGGAATCGTCAACGGCCGCTGAAACAATCCATGAGTTCGGAATAATTCGTTGAGAACGAATAATCTCATCGCGAGCAGTAGCTGCTTCGTTATCTCGCGAAAGATCATTACACGACGCGAAATTACGCCGCAAAGTTAAATTATGAATTATATTCGTTTCGTCGACGTTCTTCGATATTAGATACAGATGCTTTTAATTTGGTAACGACGAGCAAATACTACATAAAAAGCTACGTAATTAAACAAAATAATTAACTGGAGAAATTTAATACTTCAAATCTCTTTCCGAGTTCTGTGACACCTCGTATTTCATTCTCAAAGCTTAATTAAAATTATATATTTACAGTTTTATATTTTAAACGCTGCGTTTTGCACTGCTTTCGTCTGATTCGTTGCAAATTGAGCGCACTGTCAAATATTGATAATAAGTTGACGATAAAGTATCTACTTTTGATGATTTGTACGTATTTTACGTGTGTTACACGCATGTGTTACAAAATCAAACTGTGACGTAGGAATATATATTTGATTTAATTTAATTTGAATTTGTGAGATGCAACATTGACTCTCTCGAGAACCAAATCACGGACCGAGTTATGAAGCAAAGTAAATTAACTGTAGAGAAGTCAAACTGAAGACCGCTGGACGAAGTGAAAGCAAGTGCAGCAGGACGAAACGCGCGTGTAACTAAGAATTTCAAAGTCCAAGCTCGTACGTAACGCAATGTTCTTGCAGAATCCGTTTATTCCGGTCCAGAAATTCTCGCCACCGCGCGGAATTGCAGACGGTTCGTGTGCCCTCTTGAATTTCTTTCGCGGCGGCGGGAACATGCGCGCGAGAAGGCTCGGTCTCGTCGTTGTTCACGCTGACCTAATAACGTTATCGCGTACACGACGAGAAACAATGAGCGCGGTGCATCAAAACGACGAGACGGTAGCTGGTATGCGCCGAGGAAATTACCGGCATCTCAATAAGAAGAGAAAATTTCTCTCGTCTCTCCAGTACGCGGGGTTTATCGCGCGCCGAGAGAGTATAATAATTTTCTGCTCCGCGCGAAATTGAGGTAACAATGGAGTGTGCGAGCGAGGGGATAAATAACACCCGAACACTGACTACGTTCACAGTCCACTAGGGGAATTTCTGAAGATTCCTATTAAGATGCTGGCTGTAGTCGTTGTTTCATCGCGCGCAATCTATCTTACCGCCGCGCGTTCCAATATTGGACCACCCGTGTTAATCGCACTTTGTGATCTTCGATCGATGAGTTATTAGACAATTTTCTCATATATATTGATGTCTTCAGTTTCGTTAAAAAAAAAAAAAAAAAAACGTAAAATAACGTTAAGAACAATGTTCTGAGTATGTCACGAAAATGAAGAAAATAAAATATATATGTGTCCTGCGTTTAAAACTTTTTGCGAAATCCATTTTCTCTTTTTATCCGGCTGTAACCCTTCCTGAAATGTTTATCCGGCAATTTCTGCGCACATTTCCCCACGATGTTAACGCTGCGATTGGATACACTCGATAATAAATAAGATAATTATCGTGTTATATACGAGCACGTATTATATATATATACGCGGTAAGCCGTTGTACTTACACAGAAGCGGCATTTTGTCGACGCTTCGCTCTAGATAAGATCGTTCAATTCCGCCTCTCGCTAATCACAGAGATCGTAATATCGTCGATATCAGCTGCGAGCGTGTTATATCGGGGCGATAAGTGCTGTACATACACGTCTTTCTCACGCCTCAAACGAACATTGCATCGGCCGCGTATAAACTGAGATCGTAAACACCGCGATGCTCGCAACAGCTCACTACGCCACAATTGAGCCGCCTGCGAAACGCAGGCAGTTCCATGCTCTCAAACGAGCGGGAAACTTATTACAATCCTATAGAGCGCGTGATACAAGTGCCAATTAATTTGCCGCAAGTCGCGACAAATTAATTGGCCCGATTATCGCTGTGTTAATTAGTTTTGAAGTAGGTAGGTGGGGCGGTGAATGTACTTGCGTGAGATATTCCGTAAGCCTTTCGCACTCGTGATCGAGAGACGACACATGCGTGAGATATACGTACGCACGTGCAGCGATACGCTTCGCGATTGCGGAGGCAAACAAGTTCATCAACGACTTGAAGAATTTTTTCACACGTAACAGTTTGCGCGGTGAATTTCAGAGAGATTAACTGAGAGATTATAGTTTTAAACTCTTTGTTTTTTTTTTATTTTATTTTTTTTTATTGCTTCTGTATACACGAAGTTGCAGATAATCCATTCCAATAAGTCGGTATTCTCGCTAATGACAATATTAGCCGCTCGAAAAACCGCGATCGTTAGAAACCGCCGCACGAGGCTAAACTCAAGACAAGATAAAATCACGAAAGCGTGAACGAGCAGTGGTAAACACGCGGCTCTAACGGTTAACTATCGCCTCGAGTCGTTTTATAACGACGAAGAAGCGAAAAGACGTGGCAGCTACGTGGCGGCTCGGCTAATTTTCCAGAACGTCACGGCAGTCGTTAATTGATCGATCAGAAACGGCCGAGTGTAATGATTTTCGCGTCGTCACGCGAAAGATGTATATTCGGGATTTTCTTTGTTTCGTGACGCAAGCAAAATATATTATTCGTTTTCACGAGAGTTATGATGTACGCGATTACGTCAGTATAAATATTATACAAGTCGCGACGATAGCGATCGCATTTATGGGAGTAGTACGAGAACGTCGCGACAATAATTTTAGAAATAATCGGCAATGAATCTCGAATGTTTACGGTGAATCATAAAATGAGACCGCATCTCGCGAATCAACTGTATACGTACCCGAGTACATACGTGTAACAACTTTGACACGTTGTTGTAACTGCGGTGACGTGACGAACGCTATTTCGAGCGAGTTGCCGCTTCGAATGGCAGAGTTTACTGCGAGCTGGCTAACTGTGAAGTTGACGAAAAGTTTTTCCGAGAGAGTTCTCACAGAATCTTCGAGAGGATTTGCGCGATCAATGCAACAAAAGCTCTTCGAGTTGGAGCGTGCAAGTGCTTTTTCAAAATCTACGCTAATCATCTTTTTCGTCGACAGAATGATAATAAATTAATCATGTTTGCGTTTTAAATCTTGCCGAAGAAGACACTTAAGATTCACAATATTTTATAAGGTAAAAGAATTTATTAGAATTGTTTCGAAGCGAAGAGAAATTGCAGCATGAAATCATGTTCGCGAGTTTAAAAAATGTCAGATCAACAAAATATATTTCTTCATATTGCCGAATGCGTTATTTTGCAAACTGAAGTACGCGGCAGAGTGAAAGGAGCGATAGGATTCTCCACGCAACATAAAGTTTAATGGCACAATTAAATGTTTGGTCAAACGTATATGTATATACACGAGTATTTTGATGTTGCGCATTCGCTAGGAATTTCGCTTACGTTGAAAAAAGTATTAAAAAATTGCGAGAGAGTACGGTGTTAGATAAGTACGCAGTTCCATATCCAACGAGATATTCTCGCGAAATATCTCGTTATTAAACATGCTAAAGGAAACGGGATGGGAATTTAATAACAGCTAATGGCACGCAAGAAAAACGCCGATTTCACAAATTATACGAAAGAGAATTTCTTATATCGAAATCCGTTGAATAAGTATTCTTCTTTCAAATATTCCTTTGGTAAATTGATTGTCTGAAAAGTAAACACCAAAAAAATAATATATAATCAAATAATTCTCTTTTTTCTCGAGAGATTTTTCCCTCATGTATAAATTAGGTCTTAATGGTATCTTCCGCTATTAAATTCACAAAACGGAGGATTTTGGAAAAAGTACGAGGCAGATTCTCGGATCGTAATGCGGCATTGTAACTCAGCGCGCGGCAGGTAGCGTTGCGCCATTATTAAAGCAGATGCAACAAGGTAACAGAGCGCGGCGACACCGCGCGCGTAGTGATGCTGCAAAACGTTGCCGAATGAACGCACGCGACCGCTGCACGCGCGTTCTCGCATAACGGCAGCTAACGAGAACTTGGACGTAAAATTATGTGCAAGTTGAAAGCGCGTTCCGGAAACTAACTTACAGAATTTCCCCGACAAGCGAGGCCAAGATTTCGCTCGTATTCGTCGAGTTCGCGAGCTTTGAGACTTGGAAGCGACTTTGGGAGAGAGAGAGAGAGAGAGATTGCACCTGCACTCCGCTGCAGAACAGCAAAGGGCACACCGAGGTTGCCTCTATTATCGCCACGCCAACTGCAACACCCATACCCGGTCGTTCGCGTCTCGCGAACGGAATGACGTTATTAACGAGCTTGTTATCTTGCCAAATAATAACTGCCATGACGAACGACTGCGCGTAATAAGCGTCGCGATAATTGCGAGGACAAAGCAGTGAGAGCGGGGCAAATTTCCAGGCGCGAGAATTATGCATTCCCTGCATCGGCTGTAGCAACGTCTGTGGCGCGCGGGTTAATCTGCGTGCCGATAACGGAGCACGCGCAACACGCCGGTTAACCCTTTGTTCTTCCACGCTTGATAAGATTAAAGCAGACGAACGTATCATTGTTACATCTTGTAACACTTGAAATCGCGCTATAAAAGATTTTATATCGCGGATATGCAAGTATTTTGAGAAATGATAAGGCAAGAGGAAAAAGCGCGGACAATCCGATCGGATGAGAGAATCACACGGCTAATTGATTCCGCACGCGTCGTTTAAGATTGCGCCGATCACGCTGCGCGCGATCTCGTCCGGATAGAGTCCGAAATAGGTGAATTTCGACGAGTCTGAATAAAAAAAAAAAATGTATTCGCATAGTTATTAGATAAGAAAAGTTAAATAATTATACGTATTCATCTTCTCGCGTCAAGAACGTATATAACAAAAGGTATTGTCTTGGTGATAATGATTGTTGCTGAAAACAGCGGTATTTATTTTAAGTTGTCGTTGCGGAAGACTACTCGTCGTACCGCACAAAATTAAACCAATGTCGCTACAATTTTCGCTTTTGTATAAAATCTCGACTAACGAGAAATAAAAATACCATGAACCACTCGCGTAACGAGATTCTATACACGCAGGACGTATAGGCGCAAATTAAATAGCCGGCCGCGAGAGCGTAAGGTCATCAGAACGAAATCTAAACAGGATTCGAAAGCTTTCACGTGAAAACTAAGCGACATTCAGGTACGCGAAGGATCTAAAGGAGGAATGTTGGATTTAATGCAAAAGCTATGTAAAGCTTGTGTCTAACACGACGTAATCTATTACGTACACGACATGTGACAAAGGAACGGAAAATTAAAACAATTGCACCTCCGTTTACGGAGGCTGAGCGATTTCGTTATAGATTTTTCAATGAACAAACACACTTATAGTAAATTGAAAATTGTGCTCCATAATCTACGTGTATGAATGTATATTTGTAAAAACCTATAAAAAACCTTTCTTGAATCAAAATAAATTTTAAACAAATCGATAACACGATTGCGAGCTACTATCGCGAAGAAATTGTTTAATTGCAACATATACGGATATAATGAATCATCAGGGGAATGTACATGTATAATTTTAAGAATTACTTAATTATAGAATTAGCGTGCAGATTGGTTTGTTTAATTATTATAATCCACGATGAGAGACGGCACATTCGCGATATCGATCTACATAAACAAAATCCGCAAGAGCACGCGGCTTCGATCAAACGAGCTGTTTAAATGCGCACATTGATTGGCTCGAGCGGATATCGCGAGCTCTACGCACATAATCCACGATATCGAAATGCCTGATTAAACATGGATATTACATTGCACTCGAATACGGCAGCAGCGTTCGGAATGTTGTATTGCAGCGCGCGTATAACACGTGATATGTATGTATGTATCGTGAAAATTATCGATCGACGAAGCATCGCGCGCGTTGCCAATCGATAATTTAATTATCAATTACGTGCTAACTAAAAGCACATGAATTTCGGCTGTTAGATCTCGCGTAGAGACCACGCGCGGGAAATGGGCTCGTGTTTACGATATCACGTGCGCTTACCATTGTTACGTGCCTATGACGTAATTGCAATTTATCTCTCATGCTGTTTTAAACGATACGTCGAGAATACGTAATACAAACAGCTATTGGTTCAATAATTTCATTAACAAAATTGTTTTTAATTCATTGGCCCGTTTTAGTGGCGCAGTTTTTTCTGCAATTGACACATTTTTGGAAACATTTAATGTATTGATACTTTTTTTTTTTTCAACGCGTAGAAGATATATATTAAAGATTGTTGATTTGTTTTTTGCCGATTCAAATACGCCTCACAAAAACCCCGTCTCAATACCAAGTTCCATCACGAGTTTCTCCAATACCGGATAGATGCCGGTTTTTATTCGCGGGAAAATTGGTCTCTCTTGTCGCGTCCGCTACTCGATGCAATCTATTTACGAGTAAAAGTGCACTCGCGTTGCATACCGACATTTCCACGCAACGCTTTAGTTGTCCGCGACGCACAAAAACGAGTTTACGCGCTCGATACACACACGCCGCGCATTGTGTGTCGCGAATCAAGACGATGACACATCAATGAATCATTCGCGACAACGACCGAGAGCGTTCGATATTGTTCCGACGAAATTTACGCAGCTCCGGTCGAACGAAATATACAGTACACTCGGACAATATCGAGTCGATACGTCGATCGAGAGACGAGCGCAGATGACCGTGAACAATGGGATTATCCGGATGGAGTGCTTCGAGCACGAGAGGCATATTACAGAGACCGCTCGCCGTCTGCATCCTCGATCAGTGTACGAAGTCAATCTGTCATTAGCAAAAATCTCGCGAGAATAATCAACAATAATTAACACCGATTCGATTTAAATTTAAAAAAATGAAGAAAAAAAAAGAGTTCAGAGAGCTGCAAACTCACTTCTCGCATCGTGTAAATGCAGTTAAAAAATTAGCCTGTACATACAGCTGAGAAAGCATTGAAGTCACCGAGATAACACACATTCTATGTCAAGTTCACTGTGTACAAATTATTTAATTGCTAAAGTTTCGTAAAATATGGTTCTCGAAAAGTAAAACTGGGAAAATTACTTTATCACATTTCCATGTGTATAACCGTCAGACGCGTATCTCGTCGTTACCGCGAAAACTTCATTAAACACCAAAAAGTTAACCGACCGATAGGCGAAACACAGTTGCTCGCTCGCGCAGTTCCTCATCTATTCTCTTCTTACACCACGTGATCGTTTATATTCGTCACCGCTAATTATGCGAGGTGTCACTGCGGCTTCATGTTTCATCGCAATCATATTGTTCAACAGTTGAAAAAACACGTTGCGGAAGAAGAGGAGACAGAAACGAGATAGCGGAATTACTCGCGCGAGCACAGCAGCACTCGCGTTAAAGAGCGCGCGGATACTGCACGCAGCGCGCGCGCGTTTTGCTCGGCACGACGGACAGACGCCGTGGGCGAACGCGAAGCGGAGCGGTGTGTGCGACGCGTGTCTACTGCCTACGCGCGCCTTCCTTCTCACTGACCTTCCCCAATGCTGTACTGCGTGACCACGGTCGGGAGCGTGCCACGCCGCGTGCCGGAGAAACGGCTGTCGTTCTATTTCTCTTTGGATGCCAAGTCTCTTTTTGCGCCAAGTTTTTCACCAAATGAAAAATAATGTTATTTTGTGATTTCCGAATTCAGATTTTTCTCTATAGATTTACAAAATTTAGATAAGTGATTTAGAATTTAATCCTCTTTTTATCAATGTTTCATCGTTGTTTTTTAAATTACTATCGAAACGCTAATTGTCATTAGCACGTTTGCACCGTTATCATTATTTCACTTATTATCGCGATATCACAGTCTCGATCAAAAGTTCCGTGTGTTTCCAAAACAGAGAGTTATTTTATTATAATTAAATAGAAATGGCGGCGAGCGCGATTGCGAAAGGCCTGAAAAACTATATGTTCTGACGATCGTGCGTGTGTAATGGCAATAACGAACGAATATGCTACGGCAATAACGGTGCTTGCGTATATACATACGAATGCGCTCCGGATTCCATTAGCACGCCCCGACGCATGCTTGCAGTAAAGTGTAAAATGAAAGACACTTTGCGGTATTTTGGTATCATCATCAGCCGCGTAAAAGAGGTGCAACGAGAGAACTCACGTCGTTCTTCTCCGGAGTTTATATACGTATCTTCTTCGCTTAGGGGGTAAATTTATTTTAACACGTAAGGCGTTTATGCCTTACCGTCTCTCTTTGTGCTTTGGGATGAAATTGGCGGATGGGACGACGGATGTCTTTTCCGCGATTCAAACACCGGTGTAACTCGAGACCGACATGGAGAGAGAGAGCAAACGACCCGCAGCAGCCTTGTATATTCAGTTGCCTTTCTTCGGCCCGAAACGCACTCCGAACTGTTGAGAATGTGTTTCTATTTCGGCGATTCGGCGTAGATCTATTGCCGTAGAACGTTAACGCTGTTGCTCTGCACCTGTTACTGGTATAGAACCGCTAAAATTATCGAGACCAAACGAATGTGTAAAAGAGAGAGAGAGAGAGAGAGAGAGAGAGAGAGAGAGATACAGAGAACGTCGTGTTTTTCGTTTGCATATGATGATTATTTATGACTCGGATGACATGCAAAATTAATGAACAAAAACAATATGGATCGTATTTTTGCTCTCTGCGCGCGTCTCGCAAATTGTACGATACGAGAACACGGTCATTAACACAAAAGTGATGGTGTTTTTTGGCATTGATACGCGCGGGCACCGAATTCGAAACGAAGTTAAATGGAAAATCAGATATTTTCAATCTTAAAAATATTTTCTATATTGGTACATTTTGATGAATAAATGCAAAAATGGCGTCATTATTCTCTCCTTGTTTACGCGCGCAACATGATATTCTCTCTTTTGTCCAGAAGCGATAAATATTTCCATGAACTTCGTTCGATCAATGCGCGACAAAAGCGCATGTTACATTCTCGCTAAAACGAAACGATGTGGGGAAACGCTGGAAATTAAAAAATATAAAAGTAATCCGGTCGAGCTGACGCGCTTCTCATATTTTCTGCACATTGTCCGGACATATCCCTATGCATCAACCAGAAACTGCGTAAATCCGAATTTTTCATCGAGCAGTGTTTTTTGCGTTGAAAAACCATTTCCCAACGGCCATTTCCTGATCCCGTAAAGAATAATCGGAAGCTATATATTCTTATATAAAAACGGATTAAAAAAGCGATTAAATATCAATACATGTTTTATCTTCGAATGTGAACTTTGTATTACGTAAGGAGAAATCTGATACACATATTTTTGAATAAATATATATGTATATGATAAATAACTTGACAGCTGATTAACGATAGACCAACACGTGCGACTTTTCACATTGCGGATTCGATACATTCAGCTGATTTCAGCCTTAGTTGCAGAGACACATCTCTCTCTCTCTCTCACAAACAAGAAATATTATTACATCCTTTATCCCATTTTAACATAAATATTACGACACGCGTGCATATACCGCGGCGGCTAGCGGATAAGCTACGTCGCTGATGTAAATTGCGATATAAATCTTGCTTCTCTTCGCTTCGATGCAAATGCATTATTAAAAATTAACGTATTTCGACGAAATCCCGAAAGAAGAGAGATGTCGTAGTTTTTGGTGGCGCGATAACAGCGGCGAGTGCAAGTGGCGTGTACGTTTTTTAAGCTTTCACACGTGTGTGTGTGTGTGTGTGTGTTGAGCGCAAAATAGACGCGGTGATGAGAATGAAAAAATTCACACACGAATAAAATCTCGCAATCAGCAAACAGGCGGCTTGATACGCCGCCAGAGATACGCCATATCCTCGGCGCATGTTTGATATATATTTAACATGTATAATATCGAACAAAACCAGATGCACATCGCACATCGGGAGATAAAGTGATCAGAAATAAACGAGATTCGCCGGAAGCTGCACACGATAATATCTTCGACTATACGGCAAGAGATGTTTAATTATTTTCTTTTTTGAGAATGTTAATAAGCGCAGATTACGAGCTTGTGATATCACACAGTCCAGAAGACGTATATACAGTGCGCTAGGAAACCGGGATCGATTGCGACAAGAGCTCGTTGTAACATTAGCGATAATTCGAGCTCCTTGGTTGAGCTACCTTGGTATATACGCCGGGGAAGAAGATTGGATTACGTTCTCTGTAACAGACCGAAGTAAATCCCTCTTACAAAAGATGGAAACTCAGATATGTGTGTGTGTGTGTAATGCGCTGTGTATCTTTAAATAACATCTGCTTTTAGCATAACACACAGCGAGATTTGCTACGTTGTAAAAAATTACTTTTAGGTTAATTGGAATCGTGTGAAAATTGAAACGGACCGCTGCTTATTATAATACATTGTCGTTTGACCGTGTAAGACTGAAATTGTTAGAGGCGATACAATAAGGAGCTAAACCGGTTTCAGTTTGTGTCTCAGCTATGTCTTTATTCTCTATTAAGATAGAAAGCTCGCTTGTGCAATACCTCGTGAAACGGACCGGCTACCATGTCGAAACACAGCTAGAACAAACAATAGCAACGAATATTATTCAAATAATGTACGTTCTACTATGCGTCGATTACTTGTTTCGATACCTCCGCAACTGAAACTGTGTATGTACATACGTACTGTGTTTTTATGCGTCGCTGGAGAAAGTTTAAAAGCCGTACATTTATATATTTGTATCGACAAAGAGAAAAGATATTCATTAATAAAATTCATTTATCTTGATATTTTTCTCTTTCTTTCAATTTGTATTTAAAAAATTTGCGCACGAGCGTTAAATTAAATTTATATCGCTGAGATCGTAGGAATATTAATTTATATATGTATCTTTTAAATTGATATTTAATACCATTCAATTTGTTTGTGAGTGTACCATGTAAAAACTGAAAGAAAAATCGCCTTCAAAATATGATTATAGCGGAATTGCTGAGAACCCACCGTTCGCCCTACTTCGAGAGCTTCTGTTCCATTGCTATTAACTCTGAATTATCTCTGAAGAGTCACTCTCTCTCTCTCTCTCTCTCTCTCTCACACACACACACACACGCGCGCACATGCTCGTCGCGTCGATCGTCCCGAAACGCTTCCGAGGGGAAGCGTAATTCGATTCCGCGTCCTAAATTTACAAGCAAGCGCATGTGTCCCCGCTGACTGCGCATCCGATTCCGATTGCCGATTCGTCGTATCGTTCGTTGTCGATCGTCCGTACCGTTCCATTCGTGTTTTTCGCGCTTGTCGCTCGTGACGTCAAAGGGAGACCCAATTTTCGAGTTGTTATCGGGGAATGGACCGCTCTTCGTCAAAGTGGTTTTATGAGCGAATATAACGGAAAGAAAGTTGTCGCCACCGAGAGCAAATGAAGAATATCGCGAAGCGTATCGCGCGCGACCTAGTATGCGGCGAATTCCACGCGCAAGAACTCAACTTTCCTGTCGCTCGTCGTCTTATTTTCTCTCTCTACGTCGTAACTCGTCTCGATTCCGAGACGAGGACGGTAGGTATGTTGGAATACGTTTTGCGTTATGTATGCCAGAAAGTCTTCTTCCCGGCCGGCGGCGAGTTCCGCGGGAATCGCACGAACGGTTATTTGAAACTTGTTCTCCGCAGAGTCGAGTAAGAAAGAAGAAGCGCTCTCTTCCAAGTTCAAACGACAATGTTGTTTCGAGTTGACTCGGGACGAAGTTGAACGAACGTCCGAGTGATTTGAAGAACACGAAAGAGGGTTAATTCGGCGAACTATAAGCGATCGCGCTGTACGGTGGCAGCGAGGTTTCCTCGTAAACTTTTGTTATAATTGTAATAATGTCGCACTTATACCGTAACACACCACAATTCCTCATTTACTTCTTTCCATTGTGACAAACTAAATGGCGAAAGTTAAGAGATTGCGACTTTAGAATTCAGTCAGGAATGTAAATTTGAAAGACGAGACAATTTGTAGAAAAATGCTCGTTTATTTTTATGTAAAAAAGTTAAATTTATATGGAAAATTATTGTTTGTATATACCGGATAAATAACGGCGAGTTATCAGCGAGGGTAATTTCGAGAAATTATGACAGTCGCAAGTTGTGTTTTGCAGCTCTAATCCCACGAAAATTCGCGATTGCCACGACAGTTTCTACCCCGCAAGTTTTTTTCAGATATATATATATACCTATATTAAAGCTCTTCCGGAGTTCTCTATAAATAATCATTAACCTGCGGCGCCATATTGCGCGCTTCGTTACAGCAAAGGCTGTAGAAATGAAAATGCTTGCATATTTTCTATGTGTATATAATGCGTAGAAATATGGAAGCTCGTTCGAGAAACGGAGACTTGAAAATTGAAATAATAATAGTTCCGTTTTCTTGCACTCGTAGAACCGACATTATCATTTTATTTTTAATGGGAAAGCGCTGAAAAATACATCTCGGATTCTATCGCATTTATTAAATACACGCGTAATTGTTTTTTTTTGTTTTTAATTAGTATTACACGTAAGAATATTAATTATTTTTCCTACCGTTTAGAGAAATGTAACTACTTTCTTTAATTTATTATTTTTATTATAGTATCTCTGTGTGTCCGTATAATTTCCCTTGATGTAATAACACTTCGCAGAAACGCGGCTAAATTGTGCTAACGTTTATTTGGAGGTCGGAATATTATTATCGTAATGAGAGAATCGTTATTATTGCGCCACGGGTTATGGCAATGAGAAACGTAATACAAAGCTGCTGCGGCTACAATAGTCAGAAATTATTCATGATAAGCTTTACATTTCTATTGATATATGAACAAAAGAGGTAATGTAATCTACATTACACCCTCCTTTGAATATGTTTATAACGTACTCGGCGAAATGAAAGAATTCTTCGTAATGAACGCTTGTAATCGTCAACACACTGAAACAAAAGATGTTGTGCGCCAGACAGATCGTACAATAATTTGTAAATTGATAGTATCAATTATCGAGATATCTGATATATACAATATAATAATGACAACACAATGTCAGCCATTGTTGTTATTACAATGAAATAATTTTTCTACACCACTCTAAAAAAAAAGAGAAAAACGAAACAATGTGGTTCGCGTCAAATCGATGACGTTCGCAATTAAACTGGAGATCAATTTCAAGCCGAGAGGATAGTCACACAAATTGATCTAACACGTGAGCGCATGCGCCCCATATCAAATTGGTAACACGAGAGAAATGTGTGAGCGTGGTATCAGCCAGTGCCAATCAACGTTTTCATCCACATTGTCAGCTGTCGTAGACTTCGATCCGACGAAATTTCGAATATATCGGCGAAGCCGAAGAACCACTGACAGGTACGATCGTATCTCTTGATAATCTACGTATTTATTCATTCACCGAGAAACAGCCGCTGTGAATCAAATTCGCGGCGTTGAACCGCGTTAGAACGACCGACTGATAAATTAATCAAAAATAGAGCGCGAGATTAAATCATCTCATGGAGCGTGCGTCATGATATATCATGGCGATATGTCAGAGCGAGCAATTTCAAGTTTTACTTCATTATTCGCTCGAAACACAAAGCAGAAAAAAAAGTATACGGATATAAATAAATCCGCAAGTCAAAAAGTGAAAGTGTTAAAAGTGTCAAGACCCATGTCAAGTTGAAAGTACAGAGAAGTATTATTACACCGCGAACTGTGTCTGGCGACTCTGTTAACAAGATAGCCATTAACTCGAGAGATGTCTCGAGCAATGACAACGCGTTATCGTCGTTATCGATGCAGCCGGTAGTAGCATGCATGCACGATCGGCGGCTGTGCACGATCAGTGCTTTAACACAACAGGTGGTTCTGAGACTGGCAATTGATCGAAGGAACCAGTAATTAATGTAACGTATAACTCGCTTTATCTCAAACATGTCCCAAGTAATAAATCAAGAGGTACATCGTCTTCCTTGCATGTATACGTGTGCATTCGAACATGACCTGTTTCTAGTAACTATCTATTCTAGTCGCTGAACGTAACGACGATATATTTAGTAAAAGAATTAAATCAATTTTTAATTAATTTAATCAGGCAGAATACTCTCGAAAAATTAGTTCAATATTTTTCAGTTTTACAAAAAAAAAAAAGACACTTTGCGTTTATAACTGATATTTAAAGCTGTAAAATATTTGACAACAAATATAAAATTTGTCGACAATGAAATATTTTTGTCCACCTATATAGTTTAATACTTTGGCATAACACAAAAGAATGAAGATTGTGTGGATGTGAGTGTTGAAACGTTTCATTAATTAAATTGTAAAACTAGATGAATAAAAAGTATCTCTCGTATTTTAAAACGAGGTCGCGCTCGGCTATAATATAAAAATTACAAAAAACAACAGCTAATGGTAATACAGTAAAACGTACGCGTTAGTAAAAATCTTCGCGTCACACATGTCGTAATTAATATCCTATGGTAAATTCTGGGTTAAATACCTATAGCACTCAGCGAATAAAAATCGGTAACATTTGCAAAGCGGCGCGATGCCGCGATAAAACCCGTCCTTTCATATATTTTTTTACACCTTCCCTTAAAAATCCGTATAAAGCATTCTCAAATCCCTCGCTCTGCTAACGTGATTACGCAATAAACCTTTACGATAGCTCGAGAAAAGAATAGAATAATTCGGAAAAACAATCTCTAAAGTCCGTATCTGAAAAACGGAACGTAAAGCCGCATCGAAATGCGATCACGAATTGGCAGTTCGTCCTTTTCCTCGGTCGCACCTCTATAGAGTCCGCGATCGACGCTGCCGCTCGTCTTGCGGAAAAACGGATTTCCCGCGGGAGCATTATCATTTTAGCTGGCGGGGATTGCGGTAACGGTCGTGTGCCGATTATCGATTCGAGCCGCTCGTCAAGTAATCAACAGTCGAGATCCGGTCGCGCTTCTTCTCGGCTGTCTGCACCTCGTTCTCCTTATCCCCATCGTGAAAGAGGTTTCCGGGGGAGGAGAAAAAAACGCCCACTAACGAAAGTAAATTTTCACGACCAACCACTTTCCGCCGGTGCCTGATGGATATTTTATCCGCGAACTTTCGCCCTGCACAAGGAGGCTCAGATTTTTACGTTGAATCCTAACAGACTGAATTTGCTTTTAGTTTTAAAAGCAAAAAAGATCAAGTTTTTCTCTCTCCCTCCCTCTCTCTCTCTCTCTCTTCAATAAATGTTTAGATATAATTAGATTGCTAAACGATCTTGTTTTAATTCGTTTATTTTTTGAGATAAATTCATCGCGTCAACAATTCTACAACTCTTGAAATTGCGCGTTTCTAGAATTAATTGCCTTTGTGAAATTGCTGCTCAAAGGCGGATGGCTATCTCGCTTTCAACGCCCGAGGAAAATTGGCATTCTAGCGTCACACTTTACGTACATATTGCGCTCGTATATACCCAGTCTTAACAACCCTTCTTGCAACACAACGCGTTATTAGCATCGATTAACGAACGAGACTCAAAGTGTCTCGGGTATCTCGTACGTACGGCGCATGTGCTTTTAGTGACGCGAGCGCAACGCGTTTTAAAACGTTTTAAAACCTTGTTTTAATAAGAACTGCCGACAAAGCCGTTTAAAAATTGTATCTGTTGCACAAAATAGAAAAAAAAAAAAATTAAAAGATCTTTTATTTATTTTATATCCTAAGAAAAATTCAAGATTCACTGCTCTTTTTACTCAATAAAACCCGGATGAAGAAAATGGAGATGAATGAAATGATAAAACGTCTCTACCTCCGCATGCATTTAATGACTCCATCAAGAAACGTGAACTTCTAAAGTAAGAAAAGAATCATTTGTTCTCATTCACAGCAGATTCTCGGGTTTTAAAAAAGAATTGCGCGAGCAAAGACGAGGAAGACGGGGCGGACTGTACACAAACGGTCGCAGCTCGCGACACTCCATTATGCAACGTAATGTCAGCAGATGTTGCATAATGCAGCGTCGGAAGGAAACAAGACGAAGATCGGAAGAAGAAGCGATTATTAATTCACGCTTTATCGTCGCTTTCCGCGCTCTTCGGAATAGTAAAATAACGGGAAGAAACGGGAGTAAGAAAGGGAATAAATGTTAAGTCGGACAAACACGGCCAGGCTAAAAAGAAAGTCCATAGAGTCGCGCGCGTCTTCACCGTTACAAAAGCCAGATATAGGATGCGATCTCGGTGATAAATGGATTTTAATCAAACGCGTTCCACCAGGAATAGCGCGCGCGTGTTATTACGGCTTCGCGCACGCGCGGTGTGCATTAACGATGAACTTAATTAGGTCATCGCCATTCGTTTGCGCGCGATCGAAAGCAGTTTCGTCACAGTCTCTCCTTCGGGAGAATCGATCGCGCCTGAAAATTTATCAGAACCGCCAGGATGACGAACGGCCGTCGGCGACGAGGGAGAGAACTGGGTCGCGTGTGCATCCCGATTTTCCTATAAAATGTGCGCAATTGAACTACCCCTCGCCGATAGAACGCGATGAAAACGATTTATTTTCACATCGGCGGAAAAACTTTTGCAAGGTTTTCGCTGAGGTTTTTCTCGAAGCCTACAACACATCGCGGCATCGCAGAGCGCTAAGTTGCAATTTTTGCAACTTTTACGGTAACTGTGTTTCGTCGCAAAAGCATATCCGTCGGTTTTGTCTCATAAATATTTTGTTGAATTATTCACGAGAAAAAAAAATATAATACAAGTTACGATACAGTTACTTAAAAAAAAACAATTCTTAAAAAATTAAACCTTCTGAAACGCGCGAAAAGGAAGTCTTTAGCATAAACAAGCAACTTCACAGAAAAGGCTAAATGCACTCTTCGCGCACTTTTGCATTTTATGGAGTTTATCTAACAGCTCGGAAAATTTTCTGCAACAAGATTTATCTCTCAAACGAAATAAATACGAGAGATTAAAATTATATACAGACCATTTTTCCGCGAATCGCACGAATTATTGCACGATATCTTTCACGGCGAACGTAACGTTGGCAAACTGTGCATTCGCAGTTTTATCGCGAAGATATTTAGGGCAACACGATAAGACACGCCATGTTAAAACCGTTTCTTTCAACAATGGCGAACCTGACTTGCACGATTTTTGAAATCACCAAGCGTTTTTGACGGACGAAGGGATACATCGTTAGTAATAGATATTGTCGGAAAGTGTAATTTCTATGTCTTACAATAACGTGTGTGTATGTACCAATTAAATTAAACAAATCGCGGAAACGTTGACTTCCTTTGAACGTAAAGATCGCGATTTTTCATCTGTTTAACATTTCTAGCATACATATAGAACTATCCAAAAACAGCGGTGTCAATAGGTAATGATAATATCATTCTTTATCAAGTTACATCTTGTCCGCGAGAGATGATGTCGCGGTCTAGGTCGCGTCACATAAGTATATTTCTCATTAAGCCAACGAAGTAGCAAGCGTAATTACGGGAGTAAATCTCTGCTGTTATAATCCCTGTGGTTATTCTGTCGATATGCCCATTAATCGGCGGATAATTACACGCGAACCTCATCAAAGTCGCCTTGCGAGTGAGCTTCGTCTCTCGACTTTCGTGTCGCCGGCACGAATCGATTTATGCCGTTTTGTCAGCCGACAGTTCCGTGCTGTCTGCATTTGACGCGTGTATCTCACCGATTAAAGGATCATCTCCGTTGACGCGAGCACGGCGGAACCGTTTAATTGGACCGTTTTGTGCTCTTGCATGCGCTCCAATACCAAGAAAAAAACATAACGTACCTACGCGTGCGATTTATAATGAGCTCTTCGCGTATTATATCGCTATTCCGAACTCTCGCGTTTTGTTCGTCACTGAATAAATGCTGACACCGTTAAAAAGAAATTTTTTGTTTGACGCGGATATATTAGTTGAAAAAAAATCTATATTTAATTAAGAACCTGACAACGTTTTGAGATTCCTCAAAACAAAATGTCTTTTTCAATTATTATCTCTTATCATTTTTATTATTTGATGACTTTAATTACAAATGAATGTAATAATAGCGAATATAAAAATTTACGATAAATGTGTACGGACGTATTCCAGATGGTCTCCGAGGAAAAGCGCCAACTTTGGAACATACCGTATGACGAGAGAGAGAGAGAGAGAGAGAGAGAGAGAGAGAGAGAAAAAGTAACTTAATTGCACGGGAATGTTCATGATGCCGCGATTCTGAATTAATTTAAAACTTTACTATTCTCCATTTATTTCCGTGCTATACTCAAAGTGTCCGTGTAACAGGTATAAAGGAGAACTTTCTGAACATTTTATAGCCGGTCGTGGCCGTCGACCATGTTAATTACGCGTCGAAAGGTGCCGCCGCCGCTTCTTCAAGACCGTCGCATCGCTGAGCTTCCGCGGAAAAAAAGTAAGAGCGTCTAAGTGAAAAAAGTTAGAGGCGATCGAGGATATAGTCCCGGGGTGTGGTACGGGAGACTTTGTTGACTTTAATTGGATCGTTCTTCTTCTTGCCAAGAATTACACGTGGAAATTGCGCGCAGTCCCGTACGCGCGTAGCGCTCCGCGTGTAAATATAAACGAGCTTGGCTTTTCGCCTTGCGTTTATATTCGCGAGACGCGAAGTTCCAAGATGACACACACGGAGAGGAACGGACTAATTAAGCAGAGCGGCTCAAAGAGTGTCGAGACAGAGGGAGAGTCTTTGCGCGCGAGATGTGTACCTTCGCAAAATCGAGTAATAAGTAAAGTGCATGAGGCAGTTTGTAAATTCCTTCATGTATATTTATATACGTTAGTTTATTCAGCACTCGCGATTTTTATAGCACTCTCTCTTTTATGTAGAAAAACGAAGTTTAATTAATTCTAATAATAAAACATAACCAATTAAAAAAATAATTTTTCTGTTTTAGATGTGGCTTATAATTTCTTGTGAGAAAACTAATATTAATATTTTTCATAAATAAACTCGCGCTTCTCTATCTTTTCACCTTGTGTTTACTCTCTCCACAAAAATTTCAATCGTCGAACAACAACTAGCTCTAACGAATTCCGTTACCCAAATCAATTATGTACTTCGACTTAGTAGCGGGTGCTTTCTGGAGCGAAGAAATTAATGATGCGTCCCGACGGTCGAAATTATCTGACGAGAGGAAATGCTCGCGAGTCACGTGACTCGCGGCTGATAAAACTCCTTCATTTTAGGAGATGACCGCGCAAACCGCGATGAAAAAAAGATGAACCGCAATATCCGAACTCTAATATCCCGAAGTGGAATAACGCTTTTGTGTTTTGTCGTTGTATATTGTTTCTAGAGAACAGATTTCACAGAACAGGTCGTTGCTGCGAGAGATATACGTATAGCATACATGCGGCGAAGGGAGGAAAAGGGAAAACAACAAACATCCGAGCTTGACGAGAGCTAGTCCTTCGTTCATCGCGCGCGAAGAACACATCTAACGTCGTTATTTTGTCGTGTACGTGACACACACCGCATGTGAAACAATAGTTTATTTGCTACACGAACGACGTAAACTTCAGAGCATTGCGCGATAATACGTGCACGCGCGATGGATTAGATTAAACTCGAGTTTCAGCCGGTGATATACACATACATAATGACTTCGTGTATTTATCTGGTCATCAAATGTGGAAAATGCATGTTTGCAGAGAGAGCCGCTTTTCGTTCTCATATCGCAATTAAATATTCATTAACATAAATAGCTCCTATAATACCAAATGAAATATTCACGTTGTAACATTACGACGAGAGATTGACCGCATGCAAGTCTCTCTTTCTCTCTTTCTCTCTTTTCTAATAAATGATAAAAGTTTCAGCTCCGGTGGACTTGAAAATTTTATACCGCCACTAAACAATCTCTCTTTTTCTCTCGAGATTCGACAAGCGTTCCAGTTTCCGCAAGCAATGCGCTGTTTTAATAGTTTCTGTCAACTTCATTTCTCGCCGCACGAGCGGATATGGCGCTTTCGTGTTTTTGTTTGTATTTGGCGAGAGCAGATTTTATTTATTCTACTTTATCTGAAGAGAGAAAAAGAGAGAGGAAATGATGTCAACAGTCGTTATTTTTTCGGACACCAATAAAATTGATGATCGCTGTAACGTCAAGTAAATAATAAAGCGCAGTTCCATCACAAAATTAATTATTCTCAATTAAGTACTGTATGATATTTTTTTTTCAGAGTTTAAACTGACTTTTTAAGAGAACCTTGTGATATTAAAGAAGACAGATTTTAATCGCCACTCTTGATTATTTAGATAATGCAGTTTCATTGTTATACGTTGTACATGTCCGATCCACTTTCGTTCTAATTTCGGGCATGCATTTCTAGCTGTCGTGTGAGCGACTCGCGCTAAATGTATATTCAATTATCGCGGAAAATTGTCGGAGGAAAAGACCAAGAGGGGAAGGTTGCAGTAATCCGCTTTAAAACGTACACAAACCGCGACGCGGTGATAAATTCAGTTTACGATCCCGGGAGTTCGCGTCAAAACCCTCACCGCAGCAAAGAGAGAACGACGAGGAGCGCTTCTCGCGACGGGTCTTCGGGTAACTTTGCCGCAAGGTAATCTTAAACGCGGAGCGATAAGTCAGTGGGTTAAGACCCTTTCCGCGAAGTTGAAGCAGAGAGAGAGAGAAAGAGAGGAAGGGTTGAGAACCGCCTCTGTTCGTTTCAGGTCGAGAACGTTTGCTCGAGTGCCAGCAGTCATTACGATAATCAACGGTTGGAGACCGCGCACCAAGGACGGCAGTTTGTAATTTTGCCTCCTTTGCACCGGCGACGCATTTTTCCGAACAGTTGACAGAAAAAAAATTGTCCACATGCGGCAGAACAAAGCAAAATGCGGCACAAAACTACTTTCGCAAAAAAAAAAAAAAAAAGAAAAACTGCTCGGCGCGAAAACGTCAAGCACAATTGTTTTATATCATAATTACAGCGATAATAACGATAATATATAAATACGGTAATGATTGAACAAAGACACTGAGAAACTATATACATAATAATATCACATTGAGATATCACATCAAAACTCACCAGAAACTCGCCGCTACCGAGACTTTGTTGAGATCCATCTGGCGTAACAGCGAGATCCGCAACGATAGACGTGGAGAAGCTCCTACGAGCCTGATGGTGACACTTGTGCGGTCCGAGATTTCTCTGCGTGGCGTAACCGGAGACGACAGGACTCTCGTTCAGTTTGGACGTCCAAATCTCTTGCTCATGCTGAGGAGACTGACTGATGGTGCGGTGTTTGGCGAATCGAGAGATCCGTTCGGTCTTCACCCAATCGTGATTCGGACGAGGCTGTCGCGTAATCGTCTGTAGCGACTTCATGGCGTTGAAGCGTGAGAAACCGTCCTCCATCGCGGCCGCCCAGAGATGATCCGGCAGATCTCTAGAACCGCACTGCGTTTCCACGGACTGTCGATCCGAAGACGAGCCCAGACCAGAAGTGGTCGGTGTGGTCGGATAGAATCTGCGATAGGATGTATCCTTCGAATCCTCGATATCGGTGGAATAGAAATCGCCGTCGCGCGATTCCAAGGAGCGATTGTTCTCGTGCAGATTCAAGGACGAGCCGATACCGGTTGAAGTGGTCGAAGTGCGGCAGAAGCGCCGCTCGTTTCCCGACGTCCATATTTCGTCCGTAATGGAAGAACCAATTCCCGTGGAGGTCGTGGGAGTTCTGCGCGAGCGAGTCGTTATGTAGCTGTCTTATGTTTGCTTTACGATACGGCAAGACGTTGACAGTGGAGAATTGTATTATCGAAGTTTATTACGACTATACATTACGCTCGATCTCGATTTTCAATTTTGATAAAAAAAAAACAAAAAACGAGAGACTGTAACGAAACTTTAAAGAATGTATAAGCGACGATTCTTGAGGAGAGAATTTAATCTCTAAATTCGTAATTATATATAAATCGGAAATTAAGTTCCTGTTAGAAAAACTTCACAGAAAAGTGAATGCAAATTAAGCGCCGCGGAGTAAGTACTTGATTTTAATCTAGGCTAATTTCAGAATATTTAAAAAGCATAATAAAAAACCTGCAGCGCGCGCAATGTTGTTCCACCTTAGACGGTCGCGCGCTGAGTTAAGAGTGGTCGATGATCAGAAGAAAAAAAAGTAAAAAAAAAAAACTCTCACATCACGCGAAAATTAGTTTTATGCTCATGACACGTCTCAACTTTCGCAAAGTTTCTTTGAAATCGAAAATTTCTAGGGATTCGCTGTCAGCAACACTCGGAAAGTTATATATAACGATAGCGAAGGGTTGACAGCGAGCAAAACACGAACTTTTGATATGACAGATATCGTGACCCGCAAAATTGATCAAACACTTTTCAGAAATTTTTAAAAGTTATTAGAGAAATTAGAGTTCTCCTGCTCTCTTCGCTTTTTTTTGCCTTCGTAAAGTTTGTAATCATAAATGTTTTTGAATGCTCGATAAATTTCTTAATTAGCATATACCTATGAGGCATATTCCTCTCTCTCCAGAGAGATTCGTCGGCAAGGGTGGTATGATGATTCGCGTAAGAGCATCTCTGCGGGAATCCCATCCCCTCGTCCAGGCCGGCCGCCCAAAGCGATTCGAGGGGTAGATCTTGAGAGCCCACGGGGGTGCCGCCGGTGCCCTTGCCACTCCCCGTTCCCGTACCGTGTTTCCCTCCGTTCGCGGCGGAGGGGAACACTCTTTCGGCACCCTGAAGGACGCAGCACATGCTCGTGCCGCCTCCTCCGCCGCTGTCTCCAACGCCACCACCCTCCTCCGACCCCCTAGAACCAGAGCTTTGCAGGCAACCTATTGTGACCGAGCTTTTGATCTGGTGCCAGGTCTCGACTTATTGTTTTTTTTTTTTAGCAAGAGCTGACGACCCTTCCTGGTCGGTTCTTCTCTTTTGCTTCCTCTTTCACAGGCCCGACAGGCCCGACGAATCCTTCAGGGCCGATCCTTCATCCCTCCTCCACCTTTTGTGCGCTCACAGCGAACGCTTTTTCGATTGTTAATCGAAGGAATTAGTGATTGACAAGAGATAACAATCGGCGCGAAGTTCCAGCTTGTGGTGCTCTTCAGATAGGCAGACGGATAATTTGTTGAAAATTGCACTGAAAATTGATTTCGTTGTTATAGCTCGCAGACAGATTTAATTTATGCCGTCGTTGCGAACTTCTCGCTTGGTTCTCGTGAAAGGATGCGGAGAAAGATCAGGGATAGAATGCACCGAGACTTATATATAACGAGATATTTGCGCGAGAAGATATTACCCTGAATCTCAGTGATGATAGAATTTCGTATAAACACGTAGCACGATGTCGATATTTTCCCCCTAAGCTCTCCGCGCTCAGTTTGCGGAACATGCAAACTCATCACCAGTTCCCCGTAACTGCATCCGGCGCGCCAATTACGGACATATTTCATTCGGCTTTCTACGTGCAAATGTATAGCCACGCGCATTCTAGGGTGTGCAAAAAAAAAAAAAAAAAATAAACGCATCATCATTTATATAATGTTTACAACATTCGTCAGTTGTGTCCCCTTTTTCAGTAACAAAATAACATCATCAATTAAAAACATTAATTGCACACAAGTAATATCGTACCTAATTCTGGTAAACATTGAATTAATTATAATCTTTGCCTAAAGCCGAGCACATGTACGCAAGAACGTTTTATTAAATATTTAAACAAACACGATAAGGTAACATCGTGATATGGTTTTATTCTCCACTCTGCCGTCAACAATACACCCACACACACACACAATATATCATACCGTGTATTACAAGTTATTCAGATAGCAAATTCTTGCAGCTCAGCGCGGCAAATTATTGAGAACGGTGGATGCAGACACTGTAGAAATTCGATCGCGTTCAACCTATCATAGCTTTTACTCTGGTTTTCTTTTTTTTTTTTCGTCAGGGCGCGACCTGCACGGCAGGCGCGACGTTAATGAAGACTAACGAGAACGCCAGCGCGGAGAGTTCGGTCGATCTGGGCGCGAATACACACACGAATCGATTCCGAAGAGTGTACCCGTTAAAGCTTTTGATGCCGAAATTCGACGGAATAGCCCATTATACCGTGAGGGCGAATTGAAAGCGCGTAATTCGTTATTTACCGACGCGAGCTTTGTAATTGACCCCCGGCGCGGCGAACCCGATGATTTATCGCGATCGTTGGGACCCTTTTCGTTCGGGACCGATCTGTCCCGCTCGTGTTGGCTGTCTCCGACTGAGATTTACGAGCGATATGCCGTCGAAACGTCGGCAGAAACATATGGTGCTGGCAATCTCCCGGAATGGTGCATTCCCCCGTGTTTGACGAGTGTCCCGTACAGTGTCGTGGAAGTTCGCACAGAATTGTCAACACATCCTCTCGTGTGTGAAATGTTTTAATTATATTGTTTAACTTTACCATCTTATTTTTTTTTCTCTCTCTTCGATTTTCAAAAAAATTTCCTCTTTAATATACATTCCCGGTTAATGATAATTAAGTCAATTACATTCTGATTTAACTTCGAGGATATTGCAACAGCGGCAGTATGATATTTGCACGATCAAATTGGTATCTTGTTTATCCTTTAAACACACCGGTCTATCTTGCTAAATTAAGCGCGTTTTCCCGAAATTTCCGGACGCGTACTATATACGTGCGGAAATAATAACTGATGGAAATCACGAAGTCGCATCACACGCGCACGTTGATTGCATAAATAAAACACGAATTAATCTGCGAACGTAAACAATATGAGAAATGTTTTCGTATTTGTTTTTCTTCTTAATTATTTCATTTTAATTTTTAATGTTAAGCAGGTTGGCTATATGCAAGATTCGTTGTGTGTTTGCAAAGCGTTCTCTGAGAGATTTACTTGTGGAAATCCTCAACGGACACGAAACTTCATCTTGACGAGAACGCGACGGCAACTTTGATGGGACTCTCCTGGCGTACTTCCCATCGAGAATTCGGCGTTTCCCGGTCCGCGATTGTGATATTTGAAAACGAGACGAGAATTTCTTGAGAGAACGCAATGGATAACAAAGCTTTTTAATAAAACAGAGCATCTCTGTTTTTTTTAGCGCGCATTATATAATTAATCAAAATAATAAGACACATCAATTTAAGATCTATTTTAACGTTGCAAAGTGGCACGAGTAGATAATGTCAAAATTTTCATGAAAATCCCTTTAAAATCTATTTATATACGCGTCGGCGAGAGTTTTCAAAATTTATTAGAAAAAAAAGAAATAACCAAGTTTTTCCCGCTGGTGAGAAGAACAAGAAAATAAGGACCACTAAATATTTATAGAATACTCTCTTCAGCGGTGTAGAACGATTCGACGGGGGATAGGCGACTCGCGGCTTGCAAGAAGGTGGATGCATAAATAAGCGAGCGCCTAAGAAGTCGATGAAATGCCCGGTGAAGCGCGAACGAATACGAGGATGCGCGTCGAAAAGGCTAGAAAGAGAGATTTTGTCTCTTTGAGTGGCCGCGGAACAAGCGCACGATCCGCCATTATAAATCCATAATATGCACAGTATTTGTGAACGCGCTAACGGAATAAACAAGGAATTTGATATTCCAGAACCGTAATACACGTGGGTACAACATTACCAATGTAAAATATCTGCGCAGCGTTGTAAAATTTTCGTAAATCCGTGTGTGCAAATATAAGAGTTCGTAGCAGAAATTTCGCGCGACCTGCACGTTCACAACCTGCTTTCAGGTTCTCGCTCGAGCGGATTGAAAAAAACTACGTGAAAAACAGCAAAGAGCGAGGCGATTGTGTTATCCTCTGTGAAACGCATTAATTATTAGACATTTTTTGTTAATTAACAAAACCTCGCAATTCTTCGATATAGAAACACGATATGAACTGGCATTTATGAAGCACGCGATAAAACACGACCATGTCCGTGAAAAGAAAAAATTACTTGTCTGCGCAGCGCGAGTATAGGAGCGAGGAAAAAAGGAACGTTAAATTTCGACTCGGACCGTTGTGAACTAGTATGAACTAGTAATTATTTTTTAAAAAGATAATGAATTAGAATTGTATCTGCGTTCTACATATACTGCCAAAGCGAGATTGTGTCTTACGGCGCATCGAATATGGCAGTGTCGACGGCAGATGTATGGTGATACACACGAGGTATGTAGAACGCAGATACAATTCTAATTCATTATCTTATTAAAAAATAATTACTACACACTAGTTCACAACGGTCCGAGTGCAAATTTAACGTTCCTTTTTTCCTCGCTCCTACTCGCGCTGCGCAGACTCAAGAAGAGTGGTGCGCTCACTAGCTCAAATTTGTCGACTTTTACACGCGCTCTCAAGTAGGATCACACGTATTGTTGCATTATTTCGATGTCATAAAACGACGACGTCTAGACACTCGAAGCGGCGGACGTTTTGTAAAAGCCGGACGACAAAAATAGCACTTAAACGGAAGCGGAAGTGTTTCTCCTGAAACTGTATCGCGATTTCGTGTAATTCCGAGGACAAAATAAAACAGCGCGTTACGAACTTTACGAAAATATTGCGAAAAATCGTGATGTCAATATTGCGTATATCGCAATATATGTAGATAAATGTTGCAAGAAGAGATTCCTTTTTAAGAACATGCTATTAAAATCGGAATGACGTAAACGATAAATAACCTATATATATATATAAGAATGATGTCGAGGTTCTATAAATGATGGTGGATGGTTTGAAAAATAGAACGGGTTCAAAGACGGACAGGAAACACGGGACGTGAAGCATGGGGGTCTCTCTTCTCTGATCTGGCATAAATATTGTCAACGAAATTACGAGACGCGGGGTCTGCGATCGGCAGCACGTTTCATCTTTGCAATCGATGATATCAACAACGCCTCGCGTTTTCGATTTTGGCGGATTTGTTCGGCCCATTCTTTTTTCCTCGTGCCAATCATTAATTGTCCGCAAAACATGATCGATGTACTTGTGCCAGAGACAGGTGGCTTATTCGCGCACGAAAAAAAAAAAAAAAAAACGTCACTCGCGATCGGTTTGTGATCGACGCAGGAGGGCTCACAATGAATATCGAGGATTCTTATTTACCATTCATCTCTGACAGCTTAATAATACGCATTTCATTCACGCAAAGCCACGATGCTATAAAGCGGCGGGTTTCGATGTGAAATAATTATATCCCATCGATTGTGGTTTCAATTTGCAATTAATTTTATCATAGGTAGATACATATATACCCGCGATAATAAATTGAAATTGTTGTAAGCTTAAAGATGTTAATTGTGTCTCTCATTGTCTCACGCAAAACAATATTGCAGATATAAAAATTCTGTAATAAATATAAATTCCGTGATATGATTTTGTTCTCTATATTATAAACGATAATTATTTTTTTTTTTTTTTGCGTACAATATTACATGAAAGGCAATTTTTCAAGTTCATTAACTTGACGTACTCTGCTTGTTCGAACAAAATACCTATCGAGACGATTGGTAACAGAATCACAGCGAAGTATCGATTGAAACGAGAAGAGAAGACGCAGCGGCGCTGTGACCCGTAATAAAAGCAATTTCTATGGAATTTTGTGGGTCGCATAAAGAAGAATTGCGTAATTTAAGTTCCGCTGCTCCATACCTTCCATGCATAATATTACAGGATAAAAAAAAAAAAAAAAATGCCCTGCTCTAGAGAATTTTATGTCTCGCACAAACAAACGAACCTCCCGCACTTGACAGCATCAGTTCTGCAGCCAGCGACAGATGTTAGAAGATATTGATTCTAAATTGTCAAACGTCTATTGCTGAATTTATTCCAACTATTGCTATCAATCTCGTTAAAATAAAACTGGAGTAAAGTCATTATCCTTTGTTATATGACATTAATTTGTCATTTTTACATTTCATTCTATATATAGAACGAGAGCTACAAATTTTCAACAAAAAAATATAAAATATGATTGTTCGGAAAAAGTTTAGCAAGTAGATTCTTCGAGAAAGTTCATTTTCAGGGATTTGTGGATCGTGAGTTTCTTTTTGGCGGCGACGACGCGGACGAGAAGGACATTTGTTTTCGCGTTAGAGCCGATGGAAAGTTGTCGTGGCCGCGACGCCGTGAAAAATACGGCTGAATATCCCGCTCACGTCTTCCCGTCTCCCATGAGTCGCTCGTCGCCACCTTTTTATAGCTTGTCAAGTGTAAATCCCCGATGCCTCTTCCCGGCGACACGATGAATGGAAATAGTGTTTAACGCTAGAACGGAAAATTCTATCGCGAGAAACCGCCGGGCTGTGACACTCGCGTCATTCTTGCCCGCGATGCGCTTATACTGCGAACTAGCATCGCAAGGGAAGATAAGATGAACGTAATGACGACGATTTTTTTGCTACCGCGCGAGCAACGATCGGACTTCATGAGCTTTCGTACACGACTTACTGATTCTAGACAACAAGTTTCTGCTCGGTATACACACATTAGCGACACATTTATGGCAAATAGTAAATACATCTCAAAAACAAAATAAACGTATATATTGTTATATTGTTAACTTGTGTATGTATATACCTAACGTTAGCAAATATCGAAATTTTATGTGTGTTTTTATAAAACACATTTAATTTGCACTAGCAATTTTTCTTTCACGTGTGATAAATAGCGCATAAAAAAATGCATTGGATTCTTTTTAATCCAATGAACTATGTTTATATCAGCAGCAATGTTCAGTATTGTTCACCGACGTTATTTGCCGAATTGTATGGATTTTCGCAGCGACCGCATCGATCAAATGGTCGTGCAGCGTCGACAGTGAATAATGAAAACTCGCATGGAAAAAATGCTTGCGATAAAAGCGTGTAAAACCGGCGTCGTTGTTTTCCGGTCGGCGGCGCGGCTATATGTGTTGCCGCCCACGTTTGCTGTAACACGCTCTTTAATTTGGCCGACGTTTAGCCCGCCGTTGGGAAAACAGTTGTTTCAATTTATTCGGCTAGCGCGCGGGCGCGGGCGATATACCTACGACGCTCGTCCGCATTGCGGCGCGGCAGGTGCAAAATGGAAGCAATTGAATCCCTTTAAATCGCTTTAATTGCACGTATCTGTCGTTAACGTGCGAGCGGAAATAACAACGGCGAGTGCGACACTTCGGCAATATACGAACATGCCGAAATTGCGACCACGTGCAATTGTTAAATTTTCCATCCGCGAGAGCGAAAGGCGCACGACGATTACCATCGAATTGTGCGCAAATTTCGCGTAATTGCGAATCAGTATACCTTCGGGGCACACATGTAGACTAGCGTTGCAATAATTACCGTCTAAAATATAAAATCCAGCTTGTGTTTATTTTTCCGCAATTATACGACTCGTAATACCAACATGAATCGGCATGAAAAGTGTACAACCGGTTTACCTCTTTAGAAAAATATACAAGTTCACATTTCTTACACCAAGAGCAACATACCTACTATTAAAATAAAAAAAAAAAAAAAACGTCGCAAACGATCCCGCGTTTTATTTTTATATATCTTCGAATAATGATCGCATTCGCACGAAAAATGAGATCACGCGGAGACGAAGAGCCGGTCGGCGACGCGCTCGCTTTATCTGCGCGGCGATAAATGGCACGCGAGGCGATCTCGTTACCAGTTTTCCGGCTATCCTGGCGTATCCGTAGTGGAGTGGCGTGTGCTTTACGAGACGCTTCAGGAATCCCGATAACGCAGCGGTGGCACGGCACCAGGGCGCTTTGCCGAAGGCAAGGCAAAAACCATAACTTTCGGTCCGTTGCTCGCGCTTTCCTACGATCGTAAAACTACGGCCGCTCTCTTCTCTTTGCGTCACGTTGTCCTCCCTTCTACTTCTCACGCACCTGCACACATGTAATTAAAAATTAATTGCCCGCAGCCGGTTAATTTAGCCGTTTTTCCGCTCGCGAGTTTCCTTCCTCTTCGTTTCGCTGCGGTGCCGCGTGTGTATTGTGTTTTATTGTACGTCCGTGATTCCATGTTAATACGACACACCACCGGTTATAGCCGCGCGTAATCCGCGCGCCGGCCAGCTGCGACTTGTTCGAAATTGAGCTCGTTTCGGGTCCCGACAACCAATATTGCCAATGACACGCATTCATATTTGCGCTTGTTTATTTTATTAATTTATATTTTTCGTGCACGCGCGTCACGTCACACCGTATTTCCAATATCGGATTTGTTATTCAGAAATTTGAGATTCAATCAACGTTCGTACGTGTGTGCGTGCGTGTGCGTGTGTAAGAGTTACGAAGTTTTTGATATTATAAGCTTTTTTTTATTTATTTTTATATTTTTTATTTAATTTTATGTAATTATCACTGTGTAAGATACACGAAATAAAATTCGCCCGGACACTTTACTTGGGTCCTCGAAAAATATTGCGCGAAGTCGAAATAAAGAAGAAGTTCCTTCGTATTTCACGGAGAAGATAATACCAACACGATTCCACCTCAGAAGGAACAAGTTACCTTACTACACACAAAGCGCGCCAACTGTTATCGTTGCAATTCCCAAGCTGCAGTTATCATCAATTGCAATAGTCAGCACTCTCGATACTCTGGTGGAAACACGAGATGCGTCGAGAGCAATTCCAAGCTAAGAAAATCTCACGTCGTTATTAACTCAAAGTGTCTTTATTGACAAATAAATAGATGATGAACAACAACATATATATTTAATTTTTTATTGAGCGAGAGTATATAAGTATTTTTCCCCATAGCGCTCTTTTTCTCTTTACAATGTACATACACACAATTAAAGGAATCCGAGGAATTAGCATAGTGTACACCGGGTTACCGCCGATTGTAATTGCTAATTAGAATCGCAATTTACATTTACGGCTTTGCGAATGCAAATTCGGTTGAAAAAAAAAAAAAGATGGAGATTACGGCGGAACGCGAATCGAAGAGTAAGAGACACGAAAAACACGCGGAAAAGATCACTCTTTGCGTATAACAAGAATGTTATTTCGGCAAATGCGCATGTTGAAAGCAATCAATTAAAGTTTATATTTGCGCGGTGGAGTTATTGAGAAAGAGAGAGTTCGCACAGAGTTGAGAAAAAAAATTGTTTTTCTATCATCAATATCTGCCAACGACAAAATATTATTACGCTTATATAACAAGATACCTTCATTTAATTTATTTCATATATCCGAGATGTTTCACGCAAATCTAATAACAGAAATTGTACAATAAACATAGTTATGTTTTAATATTTCATCGGTTCGAAATAAATTCCGTTGCTTGTATAATTGTTTTTAATTGAAAAAAAAAATGCGTTATAACACTGCATTATATTTCGCGTTATATACGGATACTAACACTGTGCTTGCAGCAACGTGAGGATAAAACTGAAGAAGGGACTTGAACGAGAAGAGTGGAGATGTGATCGCGAGAAGAGAGTCTGGAAAATTTATAAACTTCCCTGCATCCACACGGGAGGAGATCCAGCGAACGTGACCACATTGAGCAAGCTGCTCCTCTATTAGGATTAGACCGGCAATACCGAAAAAAAAAAAAAAGAAAACAACAGAAAGGATACTAATACCGGCGAGGATTTAGACACATGCGGGGTGAGTTTCTTTCTCTTTCTCTCTCTCTCTCTCGCTCGTTCTGACAAGTGCGCAATTTTTAAGCAAAACGATAAATTGATAGGAAATACTTTACTTACAAGGTTATACTTTCTGCAACCTTTTAAATGGATAAGAGACACGATCTTGCGAGTTTAAATTTTTAAACATGAGCGATGTGTTGCTCTCAAAGAAAGTACTAAAGTAAAGAGAAGATGTACGATAAGTATTAAGATGAACATTATCCGAGCGGATAAAAAGGAAAAAAGAATATGAGGAAAAACGAAGGAAAAAGCATCCAGATGTTCTCTCATTTAAAATCCTAATTGACTTGGCCAAAAAATTAGTCATCGTTAGCGGTTAATGCGAGCCGACTGGGAGGCTTATAAATTACCGAGAACTAGGCTCGCGAATTATTGTCGGGACGCGAAATATCCCTGCGATTTTTCGTCCGTCCGAGTTATCGCACATTTCGCATTCACTCGAATTATCATATTGCAAGCAAATTAAATTCTTTCAGAACGTACAGATTTAATTAGTTTTTATCGCAAAACAATTAACAAAACAAGTTTTACTTAAATAATCCGGCAATGAAAAAAGAATGACGTAAAAATTTCCAAGAAGGATAATTTTTCTTTTTCGCGTAAATCGACAATATACTTCGTCATGGATATATTGCTTCGTTATGTATATATTGCTGGAGACCATCAGTCAGTGCGCATACGCTTCTGCTGCATAAATTGATACGACGTAAAAATAGTGCATCAAATACACTTTATGTATTTTTGATGTTCACTGCGAGAAAGCTTCAAGTTAAAAATGCATTTGCGTTATATAAAACCTTTGCGATTTTCTTTTCTATACCTGAACTCTTTTTGAATCAATATTACGTAAACCAGACACGGCCAGTTCAATATTGCGCTCAATCAAGCTTCGTATATATATTTGCAATGCTCACATCGTATTTTAAAATCATGTTTACAAATTTCAAATACTAATTCTGTACTCCGCTTCATTACTGATTAAAATGTCATGTCGTTGAAGTTTGGAAACGTTTGTTGAACAAAAAATAGAATTTATTTTGTTTCTATCAAACAGTAATGTAAACAAAAAAAAGAACAATTAATTAGTGCGCTGTTTGTTTCGTCGATGAAGGAAAGCGTTCTGGCATGGAAAATATTTAATATCGATTTTCTAAGCTGTAAATTTATAAGATGAATGTGGTAAAAAACGTGTTTTCTCACTTTACTGTTTGTACAATACATGTTTTCGCTCGATGAACTTCAACGACATCAAACGTACATATTCTACAAACATCTTGTTTGCTTTTAATAAACTCGTTTAACATCATAATTCAGATGTTAAATAGGTAATCGCGTTATATTGTTATTTTCCAACACTTTTCTGGCTCAAATGAAACTTAACAGTAAATAATGCAAATAATAATTCGTTTCGGATTATCCTCATTATCAACTTAATTATAGGAAATGTCAGAATCCTGTTTCGGTTCAGATGCCCGATTATCGCGATACTCAAGTGTTTTCACGGACGTTCTTCCCCATAGGATATTAATTCGGGACGGGTAATGCGTGACATTATTACCCCGCGGAGAGTTGAAACGGCGTTAAACGGAGCCGCCAAGCACGCTCCCATTGTTGATGTCGATAACCGATACTAACGAGTTGTCCGACGCGGTCCTGCTTTGCACGCTCTCGGCGCGTTATAAACGGTTCCTCGTGACAGTCGACATTGAATAATGACAGTTGTTGTTCGGACGCAGGAAATCGAGTGGTGCGCTGCGGCAACTGGCTGCTGCATCTGTGCTGTAACGTCGCGCAACGCAAATGTTACTTTAATTTGACGGAGAAACACGCGTAGCGCGATGTCGGTACATTGCGAGTATACTGCACACTTCGTGCTGTTCATCCTTCCTCGTGGAAAAGGGTGTCGTAAATATTGTCAGAAACGCAAATTCCGAACGCTAAATTGAAAAGCGATAACTCGACGGGAATATATACATACTGCCGAAGTTTTACGAACATGTTCCCGTTTTCCAACGGACTGCAAGATGAATTACTTGGATGTTGTTTTCACAAACTGTGACATTCACTCTTAAAAAATATTTTTGCTTCCGAAGTGTGCAAACTTTTTTGTTTTTCGTTATTGTTGTTATTATTTTCTGAAGTTTCTTGTTTTTTTTTGTTTTTTGTTTTGAACTTGTCAATAAATCTGTACATTTGCAGTAAAATCAGGGTATGAAGTTTATGTTTATTAAATTGCTGTCTCCATATGATTTTTTTCTGAAAACTCCTGCAGAGGAGAAAAGAGTTATGGTTGCAAAAGAGTTGTGGATAACATCAAAAATTGCTTTTTTTTTGTAAAAAAAAAAAAGAACGCGGCTTTATTGAAAAGCTATTGTTTGATCTGTAAATAGCTTTTATTGATTCGCATTTTTCTCTCGCGTTCACTTTGTCACTCACAAACGGATCTATAAAGTGAAAATGGAAATTGTAACATACCGTGTATTGTAATGTAACGTATTGAGTAACGAAGTAAAAAAAGTAGATCAGACTGCAATGGCGCCGATCTGACAAAGTCACGCTTCGACATAAAAACGAGAAACTTGAAAAAACTCTTTCAATGAATATTTTACCGGATAATCTTTTTTTTATTGATTTTTCTAAGACTCTCGGGGAATACGGCGTTCCGAATCTCTCGGAAACTTCTTTGAATATAAGAAAGTTGTAATTTCTCGCACCCTCGTGCAAAAAATAGTAGATGTTCCGAGAAGACCAGAGAAATTGTATCGATGCAACAAACACGCGTATTTTCCCGCTCTATGGATTTCGAATGAGGAAACGAACTGTTTTCCTTCAGGATATAGAAATTTCGTCTCCGGTTCGTTTCCACAAACCCCAAGAGATAACTTCTCGCAAAGGGTGAGAACTCGAATGAGAAGGGTCTTGTGTATCGGTCGATCGAGAGATCCGACTGTCCCTCTCTCTTCACCTCTTTTTCTAGAATCTCTCTGTCATGAAATTAGATAAACCGTTTTTTTTTCGTTGAATATTACTGACAAGTACAAAACTGAATGACGATATTGACGCAAAAAAAAAATTAGTGTACTATTGTATTGTTAGTAATGCTCTTTTCACGTTACGTTTCGATGCACGCGCAGAAAGAGAAAACAATATAAAACTCTTAACAATTACGTGTATTAACACGCACACGTACCTACATCGTTGACGAATTTCACCTCTAATTGCAATCCTTTTGACGTTCGTACGCGGCATCATTCCATATTGCTGCATTCCAAAGCTTCAAATTGAAAAGCATTAACGCAGCGGTGAGCGTTTACGCGGAGAATGTTTCGCAAACGCGCTTTATACGAAATTTGCGACCGCAAAAATGGCACGCGGACTTTTTTTGGAGAACAACCAACAAACTGCGAAAAATGCAATTATCGAAAATTGACACGCTTGTATTGACATACGTATAAATAACGTATCTTTAAAAAATACATGCAGAATCCTATGTTTTAATTTATTGATTTGCAAGAAAAAAAAATGCTTTCCACGATTTATCATATCAACTGTTCATATAAATACGCGCATCTCAAATATATTCGCAACTATTACATGTTTCCAAATTTCTCGAATGTTGAATCATTAAATTACTCGAGAACAAGCGCATAGTTGGATAGAACCACACGTGTGCGCACACACGCGGAAATAACGACGGATGATATAATGACGCGGATACATCGGATAGATGCTCCGTTCGCGGTCCAATCTCCAGAGAAGTGAACGTTTACCTGGCGAACTCGCTGAGTAATGGCGGAAACGTACTCGAGTTAGATTAGATGGAGTATACTATCCCGAGAGCAGAGCGCGAAAACGGGACTCCATCTCCTTAGTGAATCATTTGTCGCAGAATGGAGGAAACTCCGTCGAACGTTCCTCCCTCGCTTCATCCCTAATTTTAATCGCTCGGTCTCCCCGCGGAGAGCGCGATCCGCGTCGCGAGTATACACGTTTCGCGCGCGTGAGCACGAAACTACAAGCGATGAAACGCCGGTGTTACAGCGTGATACACGGCCGACGGCTCCCAGAGAGATTGTTTGTCGTTCGCGTCACACAATACCGAATATATAGGGGAGTTGTCGCACCAACGAACTTCGTCTTTTTCATACTATCGCGCTAGGTTGGCAGACATTTTCGCGATTCAGTTATTTTCGGGGTTTATTCGAATTTCGAAGAGAGTTTTTTTCCTCGCGCGCAATCTGGGAATGAATGGAACTGTTCGAATCGCGCGCGGTCGGATTTCGAGAAGCAAGAATGAATCAACTTGCCCCCCCGGTTTCTTCTGTAACTTCCGCGCGTTGTGAATCTTCGCGCGGACAAAACTTGCACCCTAATTACAAAAAGAAACTGTGTCAAAATGATTCTTGCGAGAAAAAATTTTTTTAACGTTCTTGATCCACTCATCTCTCTTTGAAACTATAAATTTCAAGCTCGACGTATCGAATTGCGAGTTGTGGTTTTTGTGAAACAAAATATAGAAGTTCGCTATTTTTCGTGCGGTTGTTCAAAAAGCTACTCGCGTATTTTTATGAGGTCATTGCCCGGGGGCCAATCACAGCTTAGTATAATCCAAATCCTCCACAGCTCGGTTATACACACCGGCACATACATACGTACATACATACCCCGACGTCGCCGGAGGGTAGCTCCTGAAGGCGGATAACTGTTGCTTTAGCATTTTCACCACCGTGGGATATCTCGTAAATTCGGTGCAGCGCGTCTTGCCACGATAACATCGGGAAACCATTCTATTATCCGGCGCGACGACAACGTGTGTGTGTGTGCGCGCACGCGATATGTATAAGCGAGTTTATGAAGTTGTTAGTCACCCTATTCGATTCAAACATTCTCTGTTAACGCTACCGTTCTCTTGATGTTATTGTTTATTCCGCGCGCGACGTTAATATCATAATGGATATTTAAATACATGTTTTAATTGATATATTGTGTTGTGTGCAAATAAACCAATGTACATAAAAAAAAATTGTTTTTAAATTGCACGTAAACTTTCATGTCTCTCGTGTTAATTTTTTGATCCATTAAAGTATCCGATGTCAACGATACTCGTCTTTCGCCATTCCGGTCCACTTACGGAGCAATTTAACAACATCCGACACGAATCCTCGACGACGACGGTCCAAAGTCGATATTCTCGACACTGATCCTTCGCGAAGCATCTTGTATATATTTACCACTTCGATATTGTTCTCTCATTGTAATCTGACTCTTTTTGATTCCCATTGGTGCGGCCTACAAATTAAACGGCGACATATACAGTATGGAGACTTTCTGACTTCTCAAACTCTTTATCCAATACGCGTGATCCTCTTTGCCGTGAATGAACGCTTTATTGCGAGCCCCTGCACCCGATGACGGCATCGAAAGCAAATTAAATGTTCTCCCGAGCTCTACGGCTTTTCCGGGAGCTTTGCCCGTTCGTAAGTAATTTTCAGCGTCTCTATCGACACGACGACGAATAGTTGGTATTCACTCGAGGCGATTGGTCGATTAGGATTAATAGCCGATGCAGGACGAGTGCGCAAGGAATAAAAAAAAATAAAAAAAAATAAAAAAAAGCGCGCGAACACGCGCGAAATTACGAGAATTCTCCGTTCTCGAAACTCGTTAACTGATTCCCGGAGCTCGATTCGAGTTCAATGTTCAGCGACAAATACCGGACTCGTAAAAAACAAATGTATTTTGATCGCGCGCGCTATTGTGAAATTATGTAAAATTGTAAATTTGTTGGATTACACAAAATTAACAAGAGAATAACTTTCGGTTAAAAGTAACGCGTCGAATTTCGAAATTGCGAAAATATCGAAGAATCTTTCGCTCGTTTTTTACGTCATCCGCGTAATCGAGACCGTCGTTAATTTTCATGTATACGATGTTCGAACTGAGGCTTGCCTCAACGCGTAATGTAGTGGCGACCATAAATTCGCTACGATAACGATCTACGAAATCACTCTACCGTCGTCGTGTCAACAAGAGAGGGCCCGAGGGTTTCTCAGGAGATGGCGGACCATTAACGGAATACCGAAATTCCATCGAAAACTTCGGCGCGCTTCTAACTCGCTCGATTATGAACGAGTTCCTCGCTTCGCGCCGTCTCCTCCCGTTGGACAAGAAGCGACGAATTCCTCGTTTGTAGCCGTGTAGTTTCGACCGTTTTCCTCGGCTCGGAACAATGACACGTTAATTCGGTGAAACTGCGGAGAGAAACCGGATGAGAGAAACCGCGTCTCGGATTACTCGCGCCCGGCTCACAAACCATTTGCGTTTGATGTAACGAACTGCCACGAATTTTTGCAATGCAAATGTCAGACCGAGATTTCTGGTTAGCGAAATGATGCGCCACGAAGTTCCGCCCGCGTGTCCCCATGAATATTCCCCGTAATTCCAATTATCGTCGTGCTCACGACTTCCTTTGAGCGACAACTGCGAAACTGTGGGGATCGTAAAATTTTTCCGCTCTGTTAATCTGACATTTGTTCGGCCTGATTCATGTCATCGTGAAAAGCGATAATAATTACATAATAACATAATTTTACAGTACGATTGAAAAAATAAAACTGTCGTACAATTTTGCGCAACTTTTATCTAATTGAAAAAACATTGGAATATAAGTAAATAATTCCTTTTCTGTAATAAAAGCTGCATTGGAAGTCGCATTTGAAAGTATTTGTAAAATAAAATATGGTATTGCAATATAAGTAAGATACAATTAAATTTACTTATAATTTCATATATGTTTCTTTATGAAAATGGAAATTGCACTAGCATACTTCGTTTTAAAATACACCATATGAATGGTATATTGTCTATCGTATGTACACTGCTTTCATTAATTAATAATTATATTTGTGCTATACATTGTCTATAGTTAAATTCAAAAAGTTTTAGAACTATTTGAATAAGTCGTGTAGCGAAAATTAAACATAAATCAATATTTAGTTTAACGTATGCAGTTCTTCTGCAACAGAAAAAATTTTATATTTGCGAAGCCAGATTACGCAAGCAAACTCTGGAAATAGCCTCGTGATTTTTTACGATCGTCATACGAATAATGAAAATTCCTATTTTAACTACGATGCGCATTTTCACGTGTGTGTCGGTGCTTTTATAAAAGCGCATTCTTGAATGCATTTTTTCGTGAGATAAATTTTTTCTGACTGCGTTTTTTTTTCAAAACAAAAAAACACAGTCACGCGGAGTGAGAAATTAACAAAGTTAAAGAGCTTTCTTGAAGATTAACAACCATTTAAGTCAGCCGAAAGTACGCAAACTAAAACATAAAGGGGAATTTTATTTCAAATAACCTCGACGATAAATTCACAACTATAAATTTTAGTTGCCTTTTTGCACAACTACCGACAACGACGCAAAGGCGAGTTCACCACGAAAACTAATTTAGCTTTCGTCGCGGTGTTTCTGGAAAAGTATTACACCCGAGAAAATTTGTAATACCCTCCACTTTCAATTACTTTACTATAAGTGTCGGCACAATCGTTTTAAATACCTGCGAAAAGTCAGTAATTCTCTCTCTCTCTCTCTCTTTCTTTCTTAATATTTTTAAGTGGAAATTATATGGGCATAAAATTGAACACGTATGTCGGGGAGAACGCAACTGAGAAATGTTTAATTATAACGACCGTTTTACTATCACGTCGTTAAACAAACGAGAAGTTGCGATACAAACGTGCGCTTAACTTGCGCACCGTAATAACTCGTCGGTCTAACGAACCGGCACTAACGTCTAAAAAGCACGCTGAACTTTGTTACCTTCGAGAGGGTGAAAGTTCATCTGCTGCGCCTGTGAAGAAAAATACAAAATAGACTAAAAAGAGAGAGAGAGAGAGTGGGAAGAGAAGAAAAAGCGTCCCTCAGATTCGTCCCTCGACGCACCTGAGACGCTGAATCTTGTGAATTTTGGAGTGACTCGCGGAAGCTTAGGAAAAAGCAATACTCTGGCGAGAGATGGAAAAGTGACGCCGTAGATACATATTTCATTTTATCTGTGGTGTCTATTTCACAGAAGATATCAAGGATTTTGCTTCTATCTTTCAAAGTGCATATAATACACGTGCATTGATACGAAAAAGTGCAATGCGTACGTGGACTTAAAAAAAATCATTTAATAATATTAAAATCGCGAAAAAAGAAAACACTGCTCGTAATATTTAATACGTTTCCATTTTTCTCGTAATATATATTTTGTCGCAAAACGTCACTTGCGTATTGTGTCCATTGCGTAACACAGATTGATACATTTCTCAGCAGAAAACTGAGTAAATCTGTACAAATATTTATGAAGTACTTAATTCAAAGTAAGAAGATCAATCTTGCCAAGACTACTTTATTCGACATGTTTAGCTTTCAAGAAGAAGATCTCTGCAGAAGTGTTCGTCTTCGAAGGGCAAACAGGCATAATGCGCAACGTCCGACAGCGACTCTTCTTTCCACTTCTTCGTTTAACTTCCGTCCCGTGTACTTTGTATGCGTTGCGGCAGCTTCGATATATCGAAGAAAAGATAGACACACCGGCGACGTAGGTCGTGACAAGAGAGCAAAACAGCGTGATCTTATCAAATGCGCTTTCACTGAAGATTTCGAAATGTCATTAAAATTTTTAAATTAAAAAACAACTGCATTTTTGCAGTGTGTCTCTGTTTGTATTTAATTAAGAAGAATTTTTTTTTTAAACAATTACATCTGCTGTGTATTTCGACTATGAGGCTCCGTGTTTTCGCGAGTATAATATGAGAATTATGCGACTCGTAATCTCCGTCGACTAAAGTGTTTCTCCTCGCTTTTCTCCGTTTTTTCGACTGTGCCCCGCTGTGTATATACTCGGATCGATACAGATACTCGTCGAGGATATTTACGACTGCGACTCGTAAAACCCAGTTTTTCATCGACGCAAACTTCGGATTGTGTCGACAGCGAGCTGGTGTGTCGAGTGAATAAGGGGCGCAAACTCCGCAGCGAGAAAGTTTATCCTTTTACTCGAAGTTTCGCCGTTCGTTAATCGTCTCTGCGGGATCATATTGAAACTGGAAACGCCGCCGACCTGGAAAATCGGTCGTGATCAGAAGCCTCGATCGGTCAAATAAACGACGAATGGTCGGCCAAAAATTGTCTTTTAGAAAAACGGAATTGTCTTCTTTCTTTTGGTAAAAATAGAAAATCGACAGTAAAAACTACTTGTCTACGGACTATTCCTAATTCCTAATTGAATTTTTCCGTTCGGACTTTCGTTCGCAAAAGACAAGTCTCGATAATCGTAGATTTTTCCGCGATAAAGAAAAAACGATGATGTCCGTGCGCCACGGAAAGAAATCGCTAGAATAGAGACGAGAAAATGCGAGATGGGTGTAGAGAGGGTAAAAGCGCGGCACCATTTTTATTTGCGTCCGTCTACGAGAGATGAACTTTGGCGATTTAAATTCTACATAATCGGATTGCTCCGGTAGTAACTTCTTTTTGATAGTAACTGTCCCCTCTATATCAATATTTCTGCAGTCAAACTTAGATTTCGCGTAAAGGATTAAAAATCAATTTTAAATCGTGTACAATGAGTGTCTCTATTTTTTCTTATTCACGATGTGTCCTATTTTTCACGTGATATACAAAAATGACCGAATACATCGCTCCCCTTCAAGTTTGGACTGCGCGAGCTGTCACTCGTAAAAGTGTATCGCGATGTCGAAGATATAGCGCTCGTGCGCAATCTACGCGAAAGCGGGTAGATCGAAAAATGTCGAAAAGTCGAAACGTCGAGCTTTCCGACAGTAACGATTTCGGTGGCACTCGTGTCAAATGTTCTGGCAGCTGTTCGACCGAAGCGTTTCGCTATTGGCAAACGATAATCACGTTTCACGAGCAGTCACGCGCGATATATTCATTTCGTGCTGCGTTTCGAGATTACTCGATTTCACTGTTACACGAAAGAGAGAGAGAGAGAGAAAGATCGTTATTCGCTATCATAATTTTTCGCATTTACAATCCAAAATCTCCAGTCGGCAAAAATATACGAAAAACATTCGTCTATTTTTTTCTCCCAAAGGCTGCACACAAATTAAAATTATCATAGAATTTTGACTGTAAAAGAGATTCGCAAAATTAAAAAATCGGTAGAATTATTAAAAAAATATAATTTTCTAAAGTAACACAAAGAATTAAAAGATTATGTGCGTGCGAGAATAAAATTAGGGTAACTGCGGTATATGAGCCGCACCTATCGAAAACTTAATTTATCAAATAATATTTACAATGTTAAAGACAAATTAACTATAT